>VBVQ01002054.1:0-23376 GCA_011636635.1 Tetramorium simillimum | reverse complement strand
TATATATATGTATGTATATAATTCTGTGATAACGACAAACCCGTTAAAACGCGCTGCTATCGCAAATGTGCCACGAGCCGGCTTTTTGCGGAATAATTCGCCGTCTCTCTCGCAAACGCATCGAACTCATCGACCGGGCCGACCGAGCGCGCGGGCGGTTTATTACACGTGCCGAACCGTCATCATCTCTGACCCGGGAATACATGATAAACATTTAATGTGCGTTTCCATATCGGGAGATAGGGAGCGCGAATGAGAGGAGGCGCGCGCGTATCGGAAAATAAATTTCAACCGCGCGCTCCGCTCTCGCAAAGATAACAGCTCGAAAACCCATATAAAAACGTACCGGATATACATATACTATGAATAGTCACGGCGGGGGTCTCATTATCCTTATACCGAGGGAGGATTAAAGCGCAACTTTCGCCCGCGTACCGACGTATGTTGAATACATAGACCGTAGAAACTTGGTTTTATCTCTTATTTTTTTAATCTTCTTACCCGCAAGCCGCACTGTTTGCAAACATTCGCCTTTCTCACGCACAAAACGGAAGAACATAAAGAATATTACGACGTCTGTACTCCACTTGAAGGGAAAATCCAGAAAATACAGGGGATTTATTAGAAGAGCGCGCGTCTTTGTATTTTTTTAGTAACCGGAACGAGAATTAACTTTGTAATTATATTATATGTACACCGGGAGTGTTTAAAAAAATTACGTTTTCGTAGCGGGTTAATTTCGCACCAAGTTGAATTTACTGATGCGTCGACCTTTTTTTCTCTTTTTTTTTCTAATTGCCCGCTGTCTCTTAATCCCAACTTAATAATTTACCGGTCGACAATTCATGCTTTATCTTTTTCATGTGTGTCTACGTAATTTTTTTTAAAACTGTCACTTGGCGCAAGTATTTTTATCTCGTTTGTACTTTTACTTTGTTTCGTTAAATAATGAAGTAAGTGAAGCTCTTCCTACGGGACGTTCACACTGCGCAGTGAAAATATTAAAGATTGTTAAATGTTTGCAGAGTATTAAAACTTGACAGGTTTCTTTATAAAGTTCTGGTAAAAGAAAGTAACACAGAGCCGAGAAGTAAATGGATGTTTCTCCTCGAAAGCAATACTGCCTGACAATGCGCTCACGTAAATGCGAATTTCATAACTTCTCGAAGAGAAGTAACGAAATAATTTGGAAACATCGTGCGCCCATAAATCAAAAGTCACTTTATTATACAATTTTTTGTAATGAGTTGCAGAAGTCATGCGAAAGTAATGTACGTTTGAGCTTGCAAAAATCCACGTAGTCGTTAATCTCCATCGTTTATTGACTTCACGTTATCTCAAACTAATTATTTGCGGAAATTTTTGCGAAATTACTTTTTGATAAGATTATCCTCTTGATTAAAAGAGCACTTCATTTTTACACCGATATTACGACGGTGAAATCGGGCATGATCTCTTGTTATAATTTATTATTTAAACGAACTTTCGTAGAGCACGATATTTTTTCAGCATCATATTAAATATTTAATAAATGATTTATTTTTAGTTTTACGGTAATTCCCAAAATATTGAACAAATTATACTTTCACGTTAACGTGTGTTAAACGTAAACACTAAAATATTTAAAAATTCTCCTCCAACATATGGAGACGATTGGCAAACGAAAGTTGGCGGTGTAGTTGCGATGCGGAAAAACACTTGGCGAAAAATTTCCTCTCGGAAATGCAAGTGCAGTAGTTTTCGCCCGCGATAGAAAACGTAGCGTAAAGGACGTACGCGGAGCGCAAAAACTCAGCCGGCAGAACCCGCCGGCAGCTGATTCGACGTTTCACGCGCGATCGTAACTGTGCCTTCGTACCTTCAGGAAGCTGGGCTGGCGATTGGGACTTCAATCGGTAACCGGCGCGCTCTCGTTGGCCTTCTTCCTGGGGCTGATTTACCGGAGTGCCTCGCTGTACCACCCTCAGCGGCGTGCCATACTGCACCTAAAGAATCAGCGCAGCAAGCTCAAAGAGAAGAAATCCGCGACCAAGGTACCGAGGCAGCCGCTGGTCGACCTGAGTCCCCTGGGATCGCGTCCCGTGAGGATGCTCATGCTGGCCGCCGGTGCTGCCGGTTTCGGTCTTTACACCCCCGCCTTCTATATTGTAAGTGCACTCAGAGATTGGGAGGGATTTCCCTCTTTGATAACGGGTCTCCCGGCGCTCGGGTATTCCCAGAGACTCGGCGTGGTAAAAGTCACGAGAAGTTTATTTCGCGTCAATTTGCCCCTCGAAGCGTTCTCCAAATCCCTTCTCTCGTGATAAATAATAACGAGACAATTGTGACTGATGTCAACGAGACGAAATTGCTGATACTCCTTTTTTCCATCGTAAGGAAAACGTCGCCTCGGTCATTTCACTCGAGCCGCGCGGCGAAAGAATATTATTCTCCGCCAAATGCACCGAAACGATTGCGAGACAATTTGATAGCGCGTGGCGTTTCCGCTAAGGATTTAACGATGCAGAATCGGGGGCGAGCGACGAGTTTCCTAATTTCGCGATTTCCGAGGTAATCTCGGGGGATAGACGGGGCCAATTCCGATAATCGATATTAGACGGGCGTCGTTACCGGCGTCATTGTCCGCGTTATCACGGCGATCCGTACAGCGCGTTCTTTCCCCCGCAGCCTTAATGAGAAACATCACTTACAGGCACTGCAAGGCTACCAGGACGGATTGGAGGCCAGCGCCCTGGTACTGCTGCAGACCTTCCTGGGCCTGGCGGCGGCACTCGGATGCGCGGCTTTGGGGGTAGTTATCGTCAGACCCTCCCCTCAGTGCCTAGTATCCAGGCAATATCTCTGCCAAGCGGCGCTCATTGGGGTTGGTCAGTACATCTCGCGGTCGCTTTCGCATACATAGCGCCCGTACATAGTTAACTGTAAACAAGTCCAAATTGCCAGACGCTCGCGTCCCGCAGCACAGCATGCGATCTAACGCGGTTGTATTTTTTCTTCTCGGAGTAGCTCTTTCGTTTTGCTGTTATTTCTTAGCGTTCGTATGGAATTTTCTGAATCTTTTTTTCTGCCGCAGTTCATTGCCTTCGATTTTGATTTTACCGAAATGTAACTGCGAAAAGGGCTATTCGTGTCGCTATATTTAAATAGATTATTTTTCGCTGCGAGAAGCCCCGCAATAGAGCTCTCTTTCAAATAGAAATTGAAACCCGGCAAAATTGTGAAGCACGATTTGTACGAGAGGGAAAAAGGTCGATTTGACATTCGTAACTGAGTTTGTGCACGCGAAAGTCTTTACCGGGAGAGGAATTACGCGCGAAGAAAAATACAAGCCGGCAAATCGTGCTGCATGCATTTTGCGCGCGATCGACTTAGGAATTGTAGATTCAAGGATCACGCCTCAAGGATTATCGATTCGAATTAGGTTTCCCCTCTGCTTAAAGCCGTAGCTCAAGTGGCGCTTGGTAGCGTGCAGGGTTATCACGGACTCGTGCTGGCCTCCGCGCTTTACGGCGCCTCGCTCGGCGGCACTCTTTACTCCCTGAAGATGCTGGCCCTGGAAAGGCTGCGGGCCCGACACTTTGCTAGATCGTGGGCTTTGGTGCAAGCCGCGGAAGCCCTGCCCATCCTTCTCGGAGTTCCTCTCACAGGTACGCGCAGGAAATACGAAATTTTAGGTGCACTGCTTCCTAGGGGAAGATCCTCGGGCTCGTCCCTGATTTATTTTCGAGGATCATTACGATGGGTCACGTAAGAGCGACCCTTTTACATCTCTCATCGAAATGCAAACTCGCACCTTCGAGCGAAGTATATTTACATAAAGTTAATTTCTTTCTCTGTAAAAGTTATTATTGTAGATTTGAAAAAGGAAGATTATATTTTTATACATTTTCTCTTTTTTTTTCGCGTAACATGAGCCGATTTTTTTAATTTAGTTGGCGACGGATATTACACAAAGAAACCAGCGCCATTATATAGACTTTCTACATAATATCTCGATAAAGGCTCCGGCTCTCTCTCTCTCTCTCTCTCCTGCATGGTATCTATTATAAAGCGCATAGTTACTTACTCCTAAACGCAGATCCTTCATGCCTCCAAACGTCCGTACAACAGTATTAGAACTTCAGAACCACCGAGGTGGGCGAAATCCGCTCTCCCGCACGCTAAATCCGTCCCTACTAATGGTCTTACGGTCCCTGTGTATGAATTTAATGCCGGCGTCCTTAATAATAATAACGTACGGGGCTTGGGAAATACACTCCTTCCCCAGTCTTCTCTCCTGCTGAGAGAGAATATTCAAGGAACCATGACAACTGTCACGCATATTCGTAAGACTCGGTCGTGTGTCGGTACTGTGCGAGTAGAACTACAAGTTTTGGTCACTTTGAGGAACTTAATTCAATTGCTAGAATTTCAGTTTGTAATTTTGAAATTTCCTTGCTATTATTATAGTATTGTCTACGCGAAACTGTATATTAAATTTAAGAATAAAGACAATTAAGCCGTATACAAGAGCGTTTCAAGAGGAAATCAAAGTCCATTATGAATTACATAAAATAAATTTCTATTTCTTGAAATAAATATAAGTGAATATATCATTATGTATTTAACAATTATAATAATGGTTAGCATTAATCTGATAATAGACATTAAAATTCAAGGATGTTAATTTCTCTAAATTCATAACAATTCGTAAAATTTATTTCATGTTTAGAACCGACAACTTGCAAACTGCATGATTAACTTTTTCTCCGAATCTTTGCAAGATTAGATTATTTTCAAAAATATCATTATCACAAGATAATTTCCAGCATTTTCAATAATTTTCTGTAAAGTATATTTAAAAAATGACGAAAGGGACTCTGTTAAATGATAACATAACGATTATATATTTATTACACATATTATATATTTCACATACAAATTCTCTCTCTCTCTCTCTTTCGAAATTATTAAAAAATTCTTCTCGCGAAATATGAAACGATGTCCCACCCCGTCCCGCGTCGTCTCCGCTTCCCGAGCCCAGAGTCTTTTCTCCCTTCAGAGGCGCGCGGCAGATTATACACGGCGCTTTAATCGCACATCCGTCGTCCCTCTCCCCAGGTTACATGAACGCGAGCAGCCCGCGGGTGGGTTACTACGCGTGCACGCTGAGTTCCTTGTGCGGCGCGGCGCTCCTCTTCCTGGTCGGCTGGGGACGGCAGCCGGCGTCGCCGGTCCTACCGGGGCCGCGGCGATCGAGCCTCGGGATCGTGCCGCCGCCGCCGTTGCCGTGCGCCTGCCCGCCGCCGCCGCGGCCCCGGCTGCCCAAGTCGCAGTCCCTGCACGTGCCGCTGGACATCGAGGACGGCATGCGCGACCGCGTCGACTTCGTCGAGCGGGTGTACGAGCACCACCCGGTCGCCGACCACTACTGCCATCCGCAGTTCCACGCGCCGCTGCGGCCCAGCAAGAGCGTGCCGGAGGGCCTCGGCCACCAGGACCCGTACCGCAGCCGGCCGCGACGCCACCGCGACATCACCGTCATAGAGCAGATCACCACCAGCGTGTAAGGCGGCGCGTGACGGAGGGGTTGGTGGTGGTGGTGGTGGTTCGCCCCCCGACCCTGTCGACGCGTCATTAGGCTAATGGGCACCAGAGAGTTTCGGCGACGTTTAATCCGGGGATTTTGAATTTTACGCGTCTGTAGGTAGCGTCGTTGCGGCAACGCACCCCCTGGTGAGGGGGAGGCAGGGAGGGATGGAAACGTGCTATCGCGTTTCATCGGGACGCGATCTGCATGAGCAGTTATATTGATTTCAGACTTGTACTTCGGCAGAGCTACTGTAGAAGCTTTTACCTTCTTGACTTTCTCGCGCTTCGGGAAGTCGCACATCGGGAAGAGAGTGTCGCGTTTCTCTTTGTTGTAATTCACATCGCACGTTCTGTTATTACATTCTATCCGTTGGTTTATTTTCTCTTTCTCTCCCCCTCCTCCCCCCCCCCTCTGTTTTTATTCTTCGCGTCCGTCGCGCGAAGTATAATTTGCCGGAAAACTTAGGGTGGCTCTTGAAGGAAGGTTGGGGACCATTAGCGTAAAAGCCGGCGCGCAGTTGCAAGCATAAGCGAAAAGTAAAATGGTAGCCATGAAAAAGGAAATAATTACGCGCGTCGCACGCGCGCAAGTCGGTTACTCGTGCGATCGTAAATCATGGTGGAATGACAGTTAAAGCTCCTCAGAAACATCCCCGCTACGTTCTTCTTCTACTAGCTGCTAAGCGATCGAACTACTAAATTGAATTAGCTAGCGAAATCTGTATCGCGTAGACGAAATTGAGTGTATCGCGCGCGTACTAGGAAAAAATATTTATTCGTGTTGATGCGCTTGTTTGAAGTATTAACTGCCGAGGAAACGACTGTGTCCCGCTAGCCAAACGCACATTCAACGGTAAAGTATCGCAGTTGAAATTTCGTTTCTTTTTTTCTTGAAGAATTTTGATGAAATACGTTATTTCTATATTCTTTCGAAAAAATGCGAATGACAATTATAGCGATGAAAGAATAATCAGTTTCATTTTATTTATAATTATATTTTCTTCCATTCGACGTTTCTCGCAGGCGGACATGCAAAGTTTCGAAAAGTCAATCCCGAAAATTGGAAGTTGGAACAATCTCGAAAATCATAATCCTGCAGTGAGAGAAAAATGTAGTTACTTTTGTCCTCAACCATAATTTTATAATATTTCTAACGTTAACGTAAAATATTTAACGAATAATATTTCTTAAATAATATTTCTAATAAGTAATATTTCTAAAAAATTCTAAAATATTTCTAAATATTTCTAAAAAATAAATAAGATTAACTTGACTATATGCATCATTATGTTAACCATAATTATCGTTAGAAATATTATAAAATTATGGTTGAGACCAAAAGTAACTATATTTTTCTCTCACAATTAATAGGAAATGTAAGAAATGAGACAATGTCCCAATAATAATTGTAATTATATACAATATTTCGTGAGACATTCCACAAATTTCGAGACATACCATTTTTCACGTTTCGGCATATTTTTTTCGGAACTTTGCTCGTCCACCATCTCGCGCGGGTCGCAGTAGTCGTTATCTGCATCTCGTGACGGAGAACGGCGAGCAGTTATAAATCCATTATCCTCAAACGGGGATCATCCCCTTGGCCCACGAGCATCCGCGTTATTTGCATTTCGAACGAAGCGAATCGACGAGTTCGAGTTTGGTCCGAATTCACGGCAGATTCGGTATCCGGTTCCGCTTTTGACCGTTGACTGTCCGATTAGTCGGCTGCGTAAATATTTCGAATCTGATATCTTCCCTGTCGCATAGAATTTCGACGTAACATTTATATATCTATATACATGTATATTGTATATGTGCACGCACACGTGTAAATTGTAAGTGATTAAAAGCAGAGGGACGCGCCACTTCTCGATAGATAGAAATATATGTACAGCGCGCACGGAGCTGGTCTCCGGAAACGCCCCGCCGCAGGTATCATTAAATATTAATAGGTATAAAACATCGCGCGGACGTCTCTCGAGCAAGAGAGAGCGGAAACGGTCCCGAGGTCGGTCGCATGCGAAAGGGATCCCGGCAAGCGGTAAGATAAATAAATTAGGGCGAATCGATGGACTTTGGGAAGTTGCTGATTTCTCACTTTCGTTCAATTAAACATTGGCACTCTACCTACTGCGAGATTCCTCCATCTATATATACATATAGATTCCTGCTTAGGAACCTTTATGCATATATTCTCGTTCGGAATTAAGATACATTAATCAGCCGTTGCTATTCTTAGCCTTGTGTATTCGCCGTGAAAAAAGAAGCACCGTACGTTTACAGTGTAAACGTACTATCGCGCTGATTTGCATTAACTATGTATTAACGCGAAATGCGTCGGCTCTATTCCTATCAGCGTGTAAGGCTCATTATAATCCCGAATCACCTTACGCTAACATAATTAGTACCTGAATATTAAGTGCTCTAGGTATCTAATGACGTGAGCGACGATACTAGACGGTAACTTAATTATTCCTACTTTCTCGTGTTACGTACCTTGCTAACATGTCGAAATTAATTATTACGCACGATACGACCCGTCGTACCGTCTCCTCGCCGCAGTTGATTTTAAATCGATGAGAAAAAAAAAACGTAGAAAGTATCGCGACGGTGTTTGCCGAACTTTGTAAGAAAGTAGCGATGTAGATTACATAGAACTCGTAGTTGAATTTGTCATAGTTTGGCCAGTGTTATTACGTAAGGAAGTCTACAGAAAATAGAATTTCCTACATATATATATATATAAATATATACATACATTGTGGAGAAATCCAATTAAATTAATACGCACCGCCGTATTGATTCAATCTCTGGAAAGTGGAACAATCTCCAATTCACGAAGCGGTTTTCAATTCGTGTGACGTCTCGTTTGGGATATATCAGAGTCAATCAGAACGTATCCTCTTCAGCTTGTACGTTTCCTTTCTCCCCTTTTTACGCATTCCCATTCTTGGCCCGTATGTGGATCATGATTTTTTTTCTTCCGAATTGACTAAGTGATATAAATTAGGAAGTTAAAGCTGTTAGAGCAGGGGCGCACGATTTACGGGGCCAAAGTCAGGTTCCCCAGGCGTAATTTATATTTAACGATCAGATAAAATGAAGAGCTGAAATTCCATTTCCATTCTTCACGTCTAAATAGCCGCGCGTACTTTCCGTACTTTCGCTATTACGTGTAAGATTGTGTTACATTGCCACATCGTCGTTAAGAATAATAATGCGAAAGATATCTCACGATGTGGGTACCCTTACGTAGACGTGCCGACGGTTTGTCGCACGGTAGAATTTGGAACGTGCGCCCCTGCATTAGAGCGAAACTGTTTTTACTACATGTAATTATCGGCGCGCGTCAGGCGGCGAATTTGTTAGATCGTAAAAGTTGTAGTCTATAATGTTACAGAGAGTATTTCTTAGTCGCGTTGAACAAGGTATCCGATTTCTTTGAATCAACATATATAAGGATCAACGTAAACGTTACCAGTCTTAACGTTCGTTACGAG
Organism: Tetramorium simillimum; assembly: GCA_011636635.1. Classification (NCBI taxonomy): domain Eukaryota; kingdom Metazoa; phylum Arthropoda; class Insecta; order Hymenoptera; family Formicidae; genus Tetramorium; species Tetramorium simillimum. Next base: position 14,302 of record VBVQ01002054.1, on the reverse strand, counting down.
ACCTTTTTTAATATATTAAAAAAAATATATATATATACACACATTAACTTTTGATGTGATGAATTGTTTGTATACTGCCAATTTTTATAGGATATAATCAAGTTTCGATTTTCGATGGTTGAACGCACGCAATGGAGAAATCGCATGTGGCAATTTTACGAATTTATCGACGAGATTGAACGTCTTTGCGTTCTGTCGGGACATTTGTAAGCGATAGGACATTTTTTCCTAAACTAATCTCTCGCGATCATTAAATCGGGATTGTTAACGAATTTACACGGTAGACAAATGTAGTTTCACCTCGAATTGTAAACGATTTTGGTAGAAGTTATGGGATTCGCTTATATGTAATATGTCGCCATATCGTAGTGCTTTGTTACAAAAGATTTTTAAATTATTTCCACTCCTTGCACCAATTTGATTCTTTAGCAATGTTTTTAATACAGGTTTACTTCTACTGCAATTATGAAGATGCATATAATATTTTGGTTACTAATAAATTTCGTAAAAGCAAAAAATATTTGAACAAAAATGATTTAGAAGCTTTTCGTTTTCTTTTTACATGTAATAAACATACGTTTTCGACATTTAACGAGGTGCATAAAAAATTAAAGGGAAACAAAGAATTAAATTTAAATTATGCACTTTCATGAATTTATTACTGTCAAAATTAATAAAACTATTGTGGCAACGATGCTGTGGTAGTAATAAGTTCACAAATTTGACACTATTAATAATTACTTTTATGTATCTATATCATAATATCATTGTATACTTTGTATGGTACATTTTACTCGCGTAATATATTATACAAAACGTACGTGTTTTTTACATTATTAAATCTATTATGATTATTAAATTATCATTAAAATCTAATAATGGATGATTTGTATGTGCTACTTTATTCGTAAGTTTATATTAAAGATTATTCAGGATGATCTCTTTCAGAATTAATAGTGTGTGTCTACGATATAGGTGTACGAAGAAGTAAATGTTCCTCACAATGATTTTGTATATGGTGTTTAAAATTTGGTTAAATTTTATATCCACATTGTTTCGAAGGAGACTTGTAGCGAGTTTTTCTAGCTAGATCAAAAGCCGAGCTTGGAGGTACTTGCACAATCACGTTGCGTTTATGATGAAAATATCTTAATCCGAAATATCACGAAATTGTAATGGATGTTCTCGAGGAACCTGCGGTAATCATGTTAATCGCAAACAGCTTTGTCGTCAATCGATTCTTAGAAATCGCGTAACTCCGTTGCCTTGTAAATACATTTAAGCAAGGTTCCCTTATTGCAACACGTTGAGCATTTTGTAAAGTTTTATAAATAGTTCTACGTAGTTAAACAGCTGGACCAATAAAGTATATATCCGATTGTACGTTACTTTTATATATACATATATATACACATTTTTGTCACCCTATTCAGTCGTAATATCCGATTGTCTCATCCAAATCTACAATTATCACAGATAAAATGTGTAGTGATCATTAATTAACAATTAAAACGGAGCTTTCTTTACATAGACGTAATAATATATTTAATTTCTAATTTTTTGCGTTTAGACTATCAGCGATATATTTCAATGACTTTTGATATTGAGCTCGTCTCTGCGTACGCTTCTTCATGTTAAATTACATATTTAATGTAGTTTACGATTACTATAAGTACTTTTGTTCGCTACGAATAAAAGTTACGCAAAGTCAATATGAATGAAACATGAAAAATACACCGTGTAATTTAAATAATTTCATTATTTATTTAAATTATAAGTATATTTATTCCATCACAAGAATTATGTTATACTGCGCGATACTCGTTATCGCATCAGGGATACTTCCCTCTTTCCGAAAATGATACATGATAATATGGTATGTATAAAGAAGAATTCAGTACGAGTAAAAACGTTCAAGAATATACATAGAGGAATAATGCATGAGATCTTTTAGTAACTAATAATTACCAATTTCTTTATGCTATAATACAATATGAATATACTGTTCAGAGTTCCAGAATTTGCAAATTAATATTTCAAGTGTCGATAGAACCTGAATTTCTTCCATCTGTCGCCTTACAACGGGAAATTCGGTTCTGAGTACGGTGCTGATGAGTGGATTCCTGCGTGTTTTACACATTCGTTGTATTTTAGATGAAAAAAAAAAATAGGATGCAAAGTAATGTTATCACATTGACCTAAAGAAATTACGGTAACTAAAAGCTAGCATTGATTTTCACGCTTGACACGTTAAAACTTGCAGGCACGTACTTTCATGGTACCGGATACAATCGTGGTGACCAACGGATTTTCACATAAAAAATTTATAGACGTTAAAAAACGGACAAATATCTGCGATCTCTGTATCTAATTGCGAGTGGACCCTTTGTTCTGGGGTTGTACTTGTTGCTACGTAACAATATTAATCCGACTCGTTAATGTTCTTGCGTAACAATGTAATATCTTAAAATTTGCTTGTTATTACATTACATTTAAATACATTTACAAGTGTGGCTCCACGATGAAGTTCCGTTGCTTTTTCGCATTTATAAATTTACAATAAAGTAACACACGCTCGTCTCTCGCAAATTTCTATCACTGCGAGAGGAGTATGTTTCTGATCGCGAAACACGTAAGTTTCGCGTTGAACTTTCGCTGCCCTTCAATATTAATACTATCTCTCCCATATTTATATATATATATTCATATATATATATATTTATATATATATTGGCATTTTTATAAGAGTAAATAAAAAAATAGCTGATGTTTTGTCCTTTTAGAGTATCAAATTATTATTTGAAGATTGCACAAAACATTAACTTTAACTTAATTCAATTCATTTGATAACCAGGGCTCATAAGTAATTTACTAAACCGAGTAATAATAATTTATCATACATAATCACAGAGTTTGAACATATGTCGTGAAAAATATTACAAAATGATATTTATCTATTTATAAATTGATTTGCAACAATAAAATATTCCTTTCTCAATTTCCACGCTTGATCTAACGCAGAAATTTAGAAATACGTGTGCGCTTGTGTGTATATGTGCATATTACATAGCAGTCAATCAACTGATAAAGTAATACAATCTATTTAAAATAAAATTAAAAAATTAGGTATTGCAATATAATTGCAGGTACTGCAATTGTGCTGTAAACAATTGTTTACTTCATATAATACTTCATATAATTATATAAGTACATACAATTACAATTTAAATAATAAATTTTTAAATCTAAAACGTAAAATTGTGAACGTCCTCGGGATTATGTTCATTTCATTTGAAACAACATTTGATTACAAGCCCTGATTACAGATTGACAGTCTAAGATTAACAGAATAGAAAAATGAGCTTTTTCAATTTAGCGGTAAATAGAACGCGGATAAACTTACACTATTACATTGAGTATTTTTTAAATATAAATAATAATTGAATACAGGAATTGAAACCGGTATTATTCCGCCGAGTTCGGACGCCACAAACGCGTGATATTGATCCCCTTGTGTTGTTCGAGGCAATGTAAATGCAACAGTCAGCATAAGAGTCTTTTCCAAATATTAGGAACTCGGTCGGTCCAGACATCATTCTGAGATACGACAGTTTAAAGTATTCTAAATTAGACGAATCGCATAGTAATATATGCGTTTCCATCTCACTGTTTGCTGGCCGTGACTTGGCGCGAGACACGCGACTGTGTGTCTTAACATCTACAATACGGGAAATTGAATTTACTGAAATTATACCCGTTTCATTCCTTGTTCGGGGACAATCGTAAGTTTCGTAATATTTTGTTACACATGCATATGTGTTTGCCACGTCTCTGTATGTGTATATATTTATTTATACATCTATATCTATACATATATATATATATACACACACACACACACACACACACACATATGCACGTATATGTAACGCACTATTACGCACGTGTCATACATAACATGGCGTTTGTACATGGCATTGTGCAAATAATCGAACACTTACGTTGAACTGTTGTACAGGGCATACCGTGATGCATGTAGAATTAAGATACGCAGAAAGTATGTAAGAAACACTCGCTCTACTCGTATCTCTCATCCTTTCTCCCGTCCTCGCGTTTACGGCGACCGACTATAACGAAATTGTTCTATTAGACGTTTTAATTCAATAGGCTTTCACTGCTAGGCCGTGGTTTAGTAACCAGACTATGTAAGGCTCGTATCCCGCTCTCCGTTAAATCCGGAGGCCCGAACAGAAAATCCCGTCGAGCGCTCGGGTTCGACAGCAGGTCCCGCATGCTCTCGGTCGTAAGCACCCAAGAGTGTAATGAGGTTTGCGTTAAATTTACTTTCCTAGCCAGTGTCCCGGTAATGTGCACGTCGTCGATCCAGAAGTATGGCTCCCTCTGAGCCTCGCGGTACAGTATAAATACACTATCGGGAGAGTATAGGATCGCCCATCCGGCACAGTACGCGGGATAAAGTCTACCGGGATACTCCTGAGGAGAGACGCGCCACTTTGAGCGCCAAGATCTCTTCACTGCGGAAGCCGACAGAAGATCACAGAGAATCAGACGTCTTGCACCCCACGGCGAAAGGCCATGCGTGAGAAAGTCCAGCATGGCCGGTATATGAACAAAAACGTCGTCGTCTAATTTAAGAATATATTTGGCACCTGAAACAACATATAAGAACAAATTAAAATCAGATATATATATATGTATAATACTTTCTTATGTAATATATTAATTGAAACTTGGAAAAAGTAAGAGATAAAGCTTAAAAAAAAACGTTCAAGAAAATCACACTCGATCAAGTCGATATTTAATTAACTCGGTTGTTATCGTTACAAAATTCCGAGATTTCTGATATTTCATACGAGACATAAAAAAGCCATGACATGATCGTGAATTGAAGGGAAATAAAATCGAATTATAAAACTACTGGTGGATATAAAGTTTCGTTCTCTTCTTACTTGGACAATAATAGGTAGCCCACTTTAATCCCATAACGTGCTTGTAGGTCATGTTTCTGTAGGCATCAAGAAAGTTTCCCTGTATTAAGTCTTGGTATTTCTTGTTCTCCTGCTCGAGCCTGGATTGATATTCCTCCGAGTATCCCACGAGAAACAATAAAGTCACGTCCGGCGCTTGTTGACCCCAGGTCTCCCGTACGACATGCCTCTTCGGAAAATTCCCTGGCGCCGAATGAACCAGCATTAATAGCAACGGCTGCGTACGGTTGCAGGGATTGTGGTTCATAATGAACCTGAAGTCCGTGATGTTGATCAGCGTGGATTTATCATCGGACGGAAGTTCGTTTATCGAGTAGGGCTGCGTGGAGGGCGTGACGTTTCCGGGAAATATAAGGATATATCCTGGCGCGGCCACACCACCGCTGGAGTAAGGGATCGGCGATCCTGAACCATCGATGTGAATCCAAAACGAGAAGCATCCAGTTAGTGCCAAAACGACCACAAAGATGAGGGTGCATGGCGAAGTACCGGAGGCATGCAGCCGCCGCTTATCCAGCATACTAATAAGCCCCTTTCATCATATACATCGGATTCTGCCTGAAAATAACGAATAATAGCATTCTCAATTAGCTGCACTTATTCTCACATTTGCAGGCTGTTACGTAATTTCGTGCGTCCGGATTATACTTCGCGCGCATTCTCATTGCCAACTATATCAGTTTTATAGAATGTATCTTATCTAAAATCGTGAAAATTTTATAATTTTCATTCTAGATACCTCTATAAAAATTGTGATCGTAAAATTCTATACCTATATATATATATTTTTACGAGCAAAAATTTTATAACGCCTTCTAAAGTGTGTATTGAATTATGTACTTATTAATTACATACTTGCAATTCACTTTATGACTTTATCTTATGAAGCAATAAAAACTATCGAGTGGCAAGAGAAGCGTCAGAAAAGATTTTCCAACGCATGAAGGAATCTTACTCTTATATTAACTTCTCGAGCACGTTCTCGTCCAAGGAGAGCGAGTAAAAAAGTTTCATAAACAATAATAATTCCGCTCGGAGCTCGTAAGCTTGCGAAGTTGAGAAGTATTAAGTAATGCCGCTTGCAAGAAAGTTTCCCACACGAATCAATGGATAGCACGAAGAGTCGCGCACGAGGCATAACATACGACTAGCTATCGACACTGATAAGCCTTCTGCTGAAAGCGATCCTGTTTGATTCTATGAATCATTCAGAGATTACACGCTTAGACATTTTTTTATTAAAGTTATCATTTTATCAATAGACATGTACAAAGATTAAAAATTTACCTACACTAAAATACTACTGTTAGTTGGAACCTGCGAAATATTAACGTCTACATACTAATTTGACCGTTTACGCATTGTTTGTAACAGATAACGCTATCTCTCAGATTTATAACGTTTCTTTCACATGTATACGAGTCAATAATTTGACAATAAACAGACAAGAATTAATCAATGTGCCAGAAATCTAAAAGAGAATCCATTTGGAGGAAAAAGTATAGAAACAAGGAAACATTTTGCTAAATTATTACAAGTTAGAAAACTTAAATGTTTAAGAAAGCTATAGCATCTGCATATACATATAATGTCTGTGTATAGAAATGCATTATAACGGCGATAACATTGCTTAATAACGACTGTGTAAGTTTAAAATTACATATATTATACGAAATGTACGTGTGGCAGGTATACAGTAAAATATTCAATTCGTGTTCATATCAATAGAATCAGAAATTCATAAACATGCTACTTATTTCTAAAATTATGAGCGTAATTGGGGGAGGAGGGGGGGAGGGGCGAATCCCCAATTTACATTCGCGTCAAGATTGATACAGTGAAGCACTTTAAATTACATGCGTGGGGAGCTTGCGCAAGTTAAATTGTAAAATCGAAATAAATTGCAAAACCAATTTCACTCGGAAACCGCGCGCGAGTTCTTGCAACAATATTCGTATAAATTGCAAAAGTAACTCTGTGGGAGAATCGATAAAAGTTTCCTTTTAACAAGCCAGCGCGGCACACAACAATGGTGCATTCGTGGACTTACGAGAGGAGAAGTAATTCCAAACGCCAACAGGCGACAACTGTTACACGGGTTTTCTGTTAGCTCTCGCAATTTATCCATTAGACATAGATGGTACCATTATGCCCGCTCAAGGATAGGATATCATCTATTACGATATTACTCGAAAATGCTTTATGCAGAATTAAAAAATAGCGATATATCCTTACCGAACGATTCATTTACCTAATTGCATCACACATTGATCATCATCGGAATAAAAGTTCACACGTTGCAGTAACTTTTTCATTAAGTCATGCGAGGTATTACGCACATCTATCTTTGCATCGGCTCGTTTATCATTTCTTGACTTTCTTACTTCCTAAAATACCTCGGACAAACATTATAGTTTGACCTTTACCAAAAGAATGGAAAGGCACTTAAGTAAAACGCTATTACTGCAAGTAATTTTTATTTTTTTTTTTTTACAACAGCCTGATGACAAACACGCAGCGCGGAGTTGTGACGAGACGTGACGTGCCCCGTATCGCAACTATAATTTCGAAATATATAGCACGTGTGCTATATGTTTTTCAGTCGTACGTCAAGGACACGAGAAGTTCATGAACGAATAGCGACGGTCGATTAGCACGTAATGAATTCATTATTTCGCATCGTTGAAAGTAACAGACCGGTGTCTTATTAGAAACCACAGGGGCGGCGGACGTGTCATTAAGACTAAAAAGCTGCTGCTGCTGCTGATGCCGTTCGATCGATTTGTTATTCGACTTCGAGTCAAGGCCGGTCTAAGCTCGGTATGTCAAGCCGAACATCATTTGTAGATGAATTTTTCAATTTCTAATGGCACAAAACGAGCAGGCTGCTCTAATGCTTGCCCCCGTACACGTGTGTGTGTTTGTATGTGCCACCATCTCTTACGTGGTACTATATCGGAGGGGAATTAAGCCCCAGCCAATAGACTGAAAACACTTTAAAGTATGTATCTATTTCGAACTTCCTCCGTCTCCTCACGTATGCGAAGGCCTGAAATCGAATATCAAGGCACGCAGCGCTGAATGCTAATGCGCGGAGGGATGACGACCGGATAATACCGGTCAATATCGCTCGTATGCACGCCGTTACATTTCCTAAGCAGATCCTCGACAATCTGCATAAGCTATGAGCAAGAAACCTCGCGTTTAATCGAGATAATCCACTTCGCGTGGCCGCGCCGCCGTAAACGTGAGGATGCGCGCCGCGTGACATCAAAGATAGAGCGTTTCGGGGAAGCGCACAGCCGCTCTCGCGCGTTTTAATAATTATCTTCTTGTTGCGAAACTGGAATCTCGCGCGTTAATCTCTATTCGAAGTACTCGAGGAGATAAAAAGAGATAAAAATTTAATCCGCTTACCGCGCGGCGAAAGAAAAAAACGAAAGAAAATATGATGAACGTGAAATAAATTCAGATATCATCTCGCGCATTTTTCTCTCGTTGCCCCATCCGAGAACCGATAACCGGGGATCAAGGGAAGATAAGATAATCACCGAGTAGCGAGTTTATCTTATCGATGCACGATGCAATTAATCCGACCCCGTTTTTGTGTAGAACACGGGAGCAATATCGAACAAGCTCTCGTCTCGCTCGAGATCTATTTGCGATTATAACTAATCGCGGTTGCGGTAAATGCGGTCTCGGGATGACTTCCTCAGGGATATAGAGTCCTCCTGTCTTGACCCCGTTTACAAATATCAGCGGCTGATTAGGCGACTTCCAGGCAATTTGGCCAGAAGTGCCGCGCGGTGGTTACACACGCGATCAGTTCACGCTCTAATATTCGTCGAGCAAGACGTTAATTCGACTTTCGCGGAGCCGGGGGGTAGGCGAGGTTTCCAGCTGACGGGGGAACGATTGGCAAAACAGCGCGAGTGCGCGATTTCGTTATCGTTGCGTTACAATTATACACGGCCGTAATCGTAATTAGAGCTCGGATTGGTTTTCGTGGGCCTGAGGCTTAATCAGAAAGCTGATTGAACGCGCGCGCGCAGTGTGTTTCGTCCCCAGTTCAAGACGGATTTTACAATAATATAGCTATTCATCTCGCTAGACTAAACGGAATGCTGTGCACACACGTGGCCTGATTGCCCTGATCCCTGAATCATCGGTTCCCCGCGGTCGGCGCTATCGATCCCGCGAGTTTCATCATACACCGACACACATTAGGCCAATATTAACACTTCAAAATCGAATTGATGAGCCTCTCTGAAATTTTATCACGTAAGTTTGTGACGCGAGACGCGCGCTTGCGATATACAAGCACGATATTTTGCGAAAATTATTTTGTATAGATGAAAAAGTCTTTCCCGGAGCTTTTTAAATTTTATAAATAATATATTAATCTTCAGCTTGTGTAATCCTCTGGAAAACCATTAACGTTCAAATGTAAAGTTTTGTATTCAAAACTCTTTAATAAACAATGCTAAAAATTTCTTATTAATGCTAATAATGCTTTGTTTTCGCTTATAACGTTTTGCATTAATAATAAATTTGTTTTCGTATTATTGTTTCATAAGTAATAAAATCAGAAATTAACTATAATACAAAAGAGGGGGAAAAAAGAGAGAGATTAATCCTTACACTGAAAAAAAATTCTGGTTAAAAATGGATGAATCAAAAAATCTTGTAAAATTGATCAAATATTCTGGTTGTTATAATAGAAATTCTGATTATTATAATAGAACTTAATACTTTTTAAGTTATAAATTATTGCATTCTATTTATAATAACCAGAATTTCTATTATAACAACCAAAATATTTGATCACGCCTACAAGATTTTCTGATTCATCCGTTTTTAATCAGAATTTTTTTCAGTGTAGAAACATCCATCTAAAACATTAAACAAAATCAAAAATAAAAATTACAAGATCTAAATTTTTTAACGCAACTCTAAAAAAGTTCAACAAATATGAGAGATCTCTTTTTTTTTATTCTACTATTTTGCGCGTATCTCTGTACTGTAAAATTTATACGTCGTCACTTCTCATTGTGCTCTCGCGTTGTATAAAATATCCACGACAGATATAGAGGCACGAAAAGCATATTTGCTTGCGTAAATCGTGCATGAAGACGGAGGATTCACGCGCAATCATTCGCGGCACACCCTTCAACACGCGCCCTTAGGTTGCCGACCCTCACAGATAGCCTAGATCAGCCGAGAAAAAAAATTGTGCCGCGTTGATCCACGCACGCGCGAGAAAAAAAGAAATCGTACACCTCCGACAATGACGGCGACGGCGACCACGACGGGTTTGCCATGCTCGAACGTCTGAAACTGGGTGATGACGCACACCCTTCATCTCCTACAAGGTCCAACACTCGTCGCCAAACAACCCGGCACCAGAACGGCGCCTGCCAGGAACGGCTTAAGAAGGAATAAAGTAACCAGAGATGCCACTTCGTACTTTTCCTCGTGAAAAGAATAATTTTTCTTACCTCCCTCGGATGTAGAGGTACGATCGAAGAAGCGGATTTCGGAATTTTCCCGAACAGATTTTCTTATTTTTATATAGAATAGAAATAATTCCATTAAATAAATAGTTTCGCGAGATAGGGGAAGAGGTACAGTGATGGATATATTTTTTCCCATAGCAGACTAATTGCTGCTAAAGAGAAGAACTTCTTTAGTACCTGGAACTTAATCGTGCAATGAGCAGTTAGTATGCTATAGATAAAAATATAACAGGCTGTCAATCACTCTGCCCTTGTCGATCACTGTACCTCTTCCCCTAGTTTGAAAATTATAAACCAATTCCACGTCCTTTTTCTATTTTAAATACACCAAAGAAGTAAAGAAATATGTGAACGAGAAAGGAAGTTTAGAATACATATTATTACCCCCTAAATATAGGAAAACGAAATCTCGTTTCAACTTTACAAAGTAACTTTAAATGTATTTTTTAAAAAAAATAATGTCACGGATTTCTTTGCGGCTGGAAACCCGAATGTTAAATTTCAGTTTTAGTTTGTATATAAATACGTCCTTGGCCGTGTCGTAAATAAAGAAGAACTACGACATATAGGGACGAGACATGTGAACTGTCGACGCAACATTCGTAAAATTTGCAATTTAAAACGATTGCCAAAGTAAAGATGATCTTTCTTAGCTCTTCAACCGTCTTGACAAGTTCGATGTTCAAGTAAAACGCATTTCTTCGTACTAAAATACAAACTTTGCCGTTTGAATTTTGAAAGGCTAAACAAATATTACTTCCACGAGATATAAATTGCTTTTTTTATATTGGAATATCTCAAAGACTCCACGACTCGTGTTACGAAAAATAGCGCGACGAAGGCGATACTTTATTTACCGCAGAATTATTAATAATCATGGGAGTGTAACAAGTAAAAATTACAATCGTTAACTCAATTACGTAATATCCGGATAATTACTTTCAAATTTCAACTTATTAATTGCAGAAGTGACAGGTATTAATTAAGAAAAGTTTATTATCTACGTATATCAGAATTCTTCACTGATTTATCCTTCGATCAAACTCTCCTCGAGGCCTCAATGTCACGCGAACTGTACCAGCAATATTTCATTTCGTGTTACGTACAAAAGGGCTTTTAGTATCTACGACAAGGCGTGGTACCGTTGATCCCTTCAAAGGGCGGCCGTACGCGAGCGCGCAAAATCGAACCGGAATTTTCGCGGCGACCACGGGAAAATTCCGGGAAAAATTGAATTTTCGTGGGGAAAGTTTAGAACAAAAATTCCTCGACTGCGTCCATGACTTATTCATAGAGTTCCAAAGTTCTAATGCCGCGCATAAACTCGCGCACGGGGCGTATTCTCTCTCTGATATACACGAAAGAAGAAATCGAATACACGTGTCGACTTTCCCTGAACGCGATTTAGGAACGCTCCGCGCGAATATCGGAATTCCTCGCACGTTATAGAATTTGTTCGGGACTCGATTAAAAACCTCTTTCCACTTTACTCCGTTCCTTTTCTGTATTGTCAATTCGATATATCATAGCAGTTAAAATTGTGTTATATGAGAATCAATTTTGTTAGAACGATTAGTTTACTCTGTCTTTTTATTCAATTTCATTTTTTATCGAAATCCGTATTTACGAAGAACAGTGACCTTTAAATCGTCTAAAATTAATAATTCGCGAAAGAATACAAAAGAAATAACAATTACATATATAAAATAAATGTTGGAATAATTAATATTTACGTCAATTTTTATTATTTTAAGATGACATTATTAATATAATATTCTAAAATATTCCAATTATATCAAGACTTATTTACTCTAAAATAAATGTTGAAGACAGTAAAATATAATTCTAACATTTGTTTTATAATAATTTAAATGTTGTAATAATTATTATAGATGTCAATTATTTATTATTTTAAAATAACATTAATATAACATTTTAAAATGTTCCAATTATATTAAGATTTATTTATTCTAAAATAAATATTGAAGACATTAATATAAAAAATATAATTCTAACATTTTTTATAATTGCAATAATCTTATATTTTGTATAACAATTAAAACTATAATTATCTTACGTAATACTTTATATCTAAAGTTTACTTTATATGAAATCGTAAGACAACTACGACAAGGCGTTTTCTTGCAGAAGAATCCAAACGAAGTTGGTTAGAATGTCTGTCCCCAGGGCAGCATCCTTATATATAAAATATATACGTCTCCGGACCCTACTTTGTACATACAAAATAAACTTTCTGTGTATTTGCTTGTTATAAGCGAAAAGGGGCTGGGATGGTGCCGTAACTAGATAAGCGGGCACCCGGCGTATATTCGCGCGACCCTTGGTCAAACAACTCCGGAACAGCCTGCGTGCACGATATTATTGATTTTCGAGTATCATCCTAGATAATTGTTTTCTTTCGCAACAATTCTTGAGCAATTTGCGCAAAAGTGGCGAGAGCCTCGGCGGCGAGGCTACACGGCGCGTTGCTTCCGTGTGGAAAAACACGCGCGTATATTTTTTTTTCTTTTTCAATCGCACACAAAGCCCCGCGTTCTCCGTTTATTTAGCGCGTCATTTAGCATTGAGCGCGCACGGCCGGCCGCTCCTAATTATTTTCAATTCATTCAGCGGTGAGATCGCGCCGACGTCGCGATCGAAGTCCGGACGTGAAAAACTTTCGAGGACTTTCGTTTGGGGAAAAACACGTGCTCGCCAGAGCGACGTGAGAGTATTAGTTTTGAAAGTATCAGGCGCGAGTAGGGTTGCCATCCGTCCTCTTTTCCCCTTTGATACTGTCCCCCCACTCCCTTTTTTTTTTTAAGACGACCGGGAACGTCCGGGAAAATTTTTGAAAGGCAAAATATTTCCATGATATTATGCTTTTTAAATTCAATAGAGCAAACATCAGTGATGATCAGATAAAACGAGTTGGACACGGTTGTGGATATCTATTTCTTTTTATCTATGCTTGCGCGGTAAGACAACGTGTGTGTTACGTACATTATATACATATGAAATACTTTTTCGCAGATGTCCGTTTTTTAATCTTTGCCTCCTTGTTTTTGCAATTTTGATATGGCAACCCTAGCCACGAGGGAATTCTTTAACATATGGAGCGATTATCTCGCCCGACAGAACACAAAATTATTGACTACGTAATCCAAGCTTAATCTCTCTCTTTCCATATGTCGAGGAATAACAAATTGAATTTTTTATCTTTTAACGGATGCCAGCAATAAATTAATCACAGCTCGGAATCATTCATAAACTGACAGCGCACGATCGTCTCTCCGTAAATGGTCGCACAAAGTGATAACAAATTGATAATTAATCTTCGTTTCTCTCTTTTTTTTTTTTATTTCCGGAAAGAGCGGAAAGCTCGAAAAGCGGAACTCTGGGAGACAATCCGCGGGAGCGCGAGGAAATGTTTACTTGAATCCCAAGTCAAAAGTGCCACCCGTCAAAGGGACGCCCATATGCTTTCGCTCGAGGCGAAGGCGCCCGTCCCGCGGATCGTCTTCGCGTTACCACTCAAAATAGATTCCGCTTTCAGGTTCTGCCGTTTGGTTTCGCACGCGCCGGGCCGGTCACTAAAAGGTGGCATTCCAAGAGGCAGCCCAGCATCCCGAAGGTGAACCCGCCGGCGAGACGTCGCTCTCCGCGAAATGAAATTCCTCCGCTCCGGAGAAAGGGGGGAGAGAAAAAAAAAGGGGCAGGGACACGGCGTGCGATCGTCGCCGCGGAAGTCGCCGGAGAGCAACGTCGGGGGAGGGG
>VBVQ01002053.1:0-27992 GCA_011636635.1 Tetramorium simillimum | reverse complement strand
CCCCCTCTCTCTGTCTCGCCAGAGGACGCGTCCATTAAAACAAAAGGCTGCAAAAAGAGAAGGAAGAATCAGCGAAAAAGAAATACGGCGTTCCACTTTTATGACACTCTCGCGGCATTGTAGACTGTTTTAACTTGCCGACAAATTCGGCGAGAGAAATGAAAAAGTCGTCCCAGGATAATGCGTACCGGCTCAAATGTCCACTTGCAAATCCTTCCACTTACGATCTTTTTTCCACCATCGTCCTTTGCTATTGGGGTAAAAAAAAATATTTCAATGTGGTTTTTTACTCGTAATCGTCTTTATTCGTCTCATCTCGCGATATAATGCGATTTTTTTCACGAACAATTTTTAGAACTCCTTAGAAAGGGTAATTCCGAAAATATGATTGGTTTGGAAATATTAAATTTTTAATGCAGACATTCTTTTCTAAGTTTGTTACTGTATATTGTGCGATCAATCCTAAAACTTCCACTATCTAAATACGAAAATAGTATCACGAAAATACACGTTCAAATGGACCATTCAATTCTCTTTAAGGATTCCTGTTTTCCTTCCTAGTCATTAAGACAACTGAACTGCCTTAAAAAGTCCGATTGTAACTTTTTTGGTTAAAGTGTGTAAAAGTTCAGGTTACTTTTATCTCAGAACTTCAGATTAAAAACGGAATTGGAAGTTTCTCATTTATCTGTAAGTCAACATATATTCTTATTTAAATTATGGATGTTTATTAACAGCAATTCCGCCGATTTGCTCTTTAAAATTACCGAATTTCGCTCTTTGTTTCCGATGCATTGCAGATAGAAAACTCTTTAGTGAATACATTTTTGTTATTCCGTAAGTGATACATAATGCCAGCTGTTGATTATTGAGATGCATCCCGCAGCTTAAGTAAAAAGTTCAGTTTAACCGAGATACGTTAAATGAAGGTAAAGAGGACTGAAAGGAGCCATGCCGAGATGCAGGAAAATTCGTATAATCCGAATAGCCGACTTCAACAAACCAGGGGAATTAAGAACTGAGGAGGAGCGGAGGGGACAGGGAAGCTTATCCGGCGTGGGTACGAGGGGGACACTGAAGAAAGCGCACAGGGTAGTTGCATCCCCCACTAACTCGAATCTTTTAGCCTATTTCCGTTAGCTGCCATTCTTTGCCCCCTTGACGTTCACCTGCTTCTCCGCGATGAGGAAATGTTCAAGAGAATCTTAAGATATTCAAAGGCCTCTAAAAAAAACGCATTAACCTTACTCCTCGTTTGCCGTAAATACTCTGAAACTACAGATATATTTAGCTAATGACTTACTCTGCGTCTAAAGTTTAGTACATTTGCACGTCTGGAAAGAATAAGGACTTAATCATAATAGACGAATTATAGCTATATATGTACATATATATATATTAAAAGATTAACATTAGTTGTTTTATTCTTAAATCGTATAAATTTAACATTTAATTCCTTGAATTAAATTATGTACTCTCAGCAGCTTAAAGACTTTTTCTTTTATTTCTCAAATTTATTTTCAAATTTTTAAATTCTTGAATATTATTAGATTAATTAGGAATCATTTTTCACTACTTTAAAACATTTTCAATAACATAATTTTATACATTTCTATTTAAATCATAGGGAACACATTTCTTTGGTAATAATCTGTAAAATTTGTGGCTCTCAGCCTCTCAAATTCTTTTGTTTCAACAATTTATAATTTTAATTTTACATTTAATAAAAATGCCAAATTTTTCAATAGTCTGTTTCTTTAAATCATTTCACAGAACAGCTCTCTCGGTTCGAAAAATTTTTCAAATTCAAATTATACATACATAGAGGTGGATTTCTACTGACTTTGAAAATATTCCTTCTCCAGTTGTCTACATGGATTATGATACTTTTGAATGGAATAAACGCTTACTCGCGAACTCAAAGGTTTAAAACATTTTTAAAGAACCACGTTCGCAATTTCCAAGAGAGAAAATATTTCGTCGACTGGCAAACCCCGCGTGCAGTTGCATCAAGGATATTATAACGGCGTCGCGAGATTATGACGGACAGTTACAAAGTCCGAACTTCTCAATTACCTAACTTTCGCGATGAAAACATGAAGCGCAACGAGGAAACAGAAAACTTTTTCTCCTTCCATCCTTAGCCCATCCTTTTCCCGCTCATAACTCATAGTATCAAACTTTTCGTCAAATTCTATCTGTCGGATTGAAAATCAAAGGCACCGTGCATCTTGAATCGCCAATATAATACAAAAGGTATCGATAAAACGCCGAAAGAAATTTACAGTGACTTTTGAAACGTTTCACGTAACGTTTCGTGCAAAACGTTTTACCTAGAGATAAACTGAGGAACATGAGTGAAAGTGACATTTATTCACTCGCTTGTTTCAAAACCTCTACTTTCTAATTCCGTTTCTAAGAAGGAACACAGAATTAATTGCGTTTCTCTCCGAGTTAACTTGCGCTAATGTACACGGGGAACTTGCCGTAACTATTGTTAATATCATTTAGATTCTTCCGTTAAACTATTAAGTAAGTTTCAGAAACTTGGGAAAGTCTATTCCACGGTGTACGGCCGAGGTACACGCCGAGCGAAATTCTTTTGTTCCGCTGTGTCGTCGGGGTTTCCTTCCCCCTTCTTTGGACCCGTTCGACCGTGTGCCAATCCCGACGTTAAACTGCAGATTTGTTGGATTCCACGTCGGCCGCAGGATCTACACCGCCAACATTCCCGTTCACGTCGACGATTCGGTTTGATTTTTGACCAATTTCCGGAATGGAGCACTCTCTCTCTCCCCGGAGAGGAAAGAGATAGGCGCAGTTTGGCAGATAGCTCGCTCTCCTTTCCTTTCTCTAGCTTCGCATTGTTCTCTTCTGCGTGTAGTCACTTTGCAGAGATGAGCTCCGTGGGCTCTCATGCATTTATTCAATCGGGACGCATTATTAGCTACGAGGAGCATGAAAATGTACGCAGGTGTATTGCGCAGCGTATTATTCGTATTATCCGTATAAATTCGTATTCAACTAATAACGCGACTTGTTTGGAAAGCATTCAAAAGAGTTGGCTACTTTTAGATATTGTCAGAGATACAATCCACGGAGGAAAAGAGAAATTGTGCAAACTAACTTTGTCAGAGACTTTGAGAATTTCATGATATAAACACTCTCCTTGCAGATATCTTCTTGCAGTACATAAAAACAAAATTCCAGACAAGCTCAAAAATGGAGGATAAAATAGTCAACGTTTGAGATGTGCGAATTATTCAAATGCGAATCGAATCGAATCGAATCGGTGAGATTTTGTCCGACTCGAATTTAAATTTCTGCGGTCCAAATCTGAACTATATCTGACAATTTCGAATCTAGATGGTTCGAATGCGAGTCACATATATGTCAATCTGATAAAATCATATTTCACGTTAATAAGCAATATTGATAGGTGAATTCATATTATTTTCCATATCAAAACGTTCTCTTATTGTCTGCTAAAATTCAATCTGACAATAATTATATTATGAAGACAATCATATTTCATCGATTCGATTCAACTTAATTCAATTCAATTTGATTCGAGAAATGAAATTCAATTCGATTCGATTCGATTCGATTCGACATCAAAAATTCAGGATTCGCACGTCTCTGCCATTTGAGAAACCTTGACGATTCGCCAGGATAATGCGAGAGTTCAACTGAAAATACTGATAGCGTCATATAGAACACACGTTAAAATCCGAGACATCCAATTAGCTGCCATCGTTGGACTGCGAACAATAGACACTAATTGACAACGGGTTACCGTCACTTCGTGCCATTATGCAGTTAATTACCGACCCTGATCACAGACGGCGATCATTTGTGAGTAATCGCTCGCTCGCTACCAGTCACGTGTCTGAACGTGGCACCTGTATTCGCTGATAAGACCCGATTCAACATAACAATGATTATTCGTGATTGTCAGTCGGTGTGCTATTTGTCAGTTAATGACAATGACAAATATTTTAATATATGGATTATGGGCCGAATTTCCGATTGATAACAAAACATCTTGTTAAGTGACGATGATGATGCATTATAGCAACTAATAATCTTACCCTACCGAGCGAAGGTCACAACGTCCAGGCAGTTTGCATGCTTTAAAATAATTATTTCTATTCGATTGTTAATGAACGTGCAACATTATATTATATTTAGTCAAACAACAATATTTAACGTTATGTAATATTTAGTTAACAATTCAATACAAAGTTATGATACAAAGTGCATTTTGGTTTTACTTTCATCTTCAACAAAGCAGTGATAAATTGAATAATCTCGCGCTATACGGCGAGCATTACGTGAGCATCTCAAGATTGAATGGAAAAAGACATGTATAAAGTAATGTTTTTTTTCATCGGTTAGATCCCATCTTTCTGATCATTTAACTATAAATATTGTACTGGCAAAACTTTATTAATATTTTCTTGTGAAAATTACACTGTTTTTAAAGATGGCTCAAGACAGAGCTAAATAAATCAATCTATAATTATATATCTTATTTGTAATTAAAAATTATTAAATATTAACGTATTATTAATGTTGTACCGTGCACTGTTAATTGCATTGTCTCTTACAGGTAACCTTTTACTTAGCATGTTAATTTCATAATCAAGAGTCCTTAATTATTTTTCCATTTATTTGTTAATTAAATGTTACATAATTAATATTATGTACTAATAATTATTATATAAAATTATACATATAAAATAATAATAATTATGTATTAATAATAAACTAATAAATTATGTTGCGCACAACTAATCGCGTTTGAGCTTCAAAAAACATTCTAAATTAAAGGGCTTATCCACTTGTATTAAATATGTCGTTTTTCAAGTTTTGGAAATTTTACCATTTCACGAATCGTATAATTTTTGATTTCCATCTTATTTTAAATTTTGTTCATTTTTAAATTTCATCCTCTTTTTCTGAGACCTGTAAACGCGATAACTGAAGAGATGTTCGCATGAGTTGAGCAGAAGACAGCCTTGCGAAAACCGTAATTGAAAACCGTGTACAGAACATACACATGTCTTCCCCTTTGGGAGAACATGTCGGCTAATTCGGCGGTGAAGTGGAAGCGGATAGACAAGCCGTTAAGTATCGATTTATCGTCTCTGAAACGGAACCCCAAGCATTTAATTGCGCCGTGACAGTCGCTAAGTCAAATCAAAGACGAACTTTGGCGACCATTAGTTACGGATCCGTGGCGATTACATGATATTTACATAGATGGACGGCACCCCGGAGCAATTGGATACACCATGAATTTATTAGTTTCCTCATTAACAAATCCGAATACTTAAAGTAATAATAAACTCGTATATGAAATTATTTCCTTGTTTCTCAACTCTTTTAGCGATATGTAACAACTTATCAAAGGGATAAAAAAATGTAAAATGTGGAACATAAAAATATAAAAAGACTTTTAATTTAAACAAAGAAAAATTCAGAAATCTGCAAAACTATTATATTTATTACGTAGACAAATATTTAAACATGGATGAAATAATGTAATAAATAAGAAGGATAAAGATAAAACATCAGAATGTAAATAAAAATTGTGTAGGATAATCTACGGTGAATAATGTAGAACATTGACAAGTAGTGGTGGCAAGTATTTCTACGAAAAATTGATGCCAATTACGAGCGTCAAGGAAATTTGTTTACCGTGGCTATAACTACAGCGTAAAATAAACGCTTCTTTACCTCTCCATGAAGAGCGACTGTATATTTCAGCTGCATTTTCGCACGAGCGTATTTTCTTATGAACGCCTGCCTCAACGCGTCTTTTATTATACTCGATGCATTCGTTACATTAACGATTACTACTCTGTCTGCCTGAACTTTATACTCAAATTTTGAGCTTGAGCTGAGCACATCCTTCTTTCTAATTTATTTCCACGTTAAAAAAAGAAACATTAAAAATGCAGGTATTATTATTCTAAAGGGTAAAAATAACTTCACTTTATTTATTACGAGGAAGCTGCTCTAACTTGTTATTCTCGTGTTACAAAGAAAAGAAAGTATAAGATATAAGATACTAAATATAAAAAAAACTTCTATAGTGGCAAGATCAAATAGCCAAGTATATAGAAGATAATAATAAACTCCGAGGAATCGATAGTCTAATTGATTCAGAAAAGATAAAGCCAAAAGAAAAATCCAATATATCGAGCTTGTTAAATTCTTTGATATTAACGTTTCAGTAGTATTACATTATAACTTGCTTACAAGAATATTCTTTCCATTTAATTCTCTCTTCAAATTTGCCTATAATAATAGTTTACATGTATTTAACTACTTTCCATTTTATTAATTGGGATTTAGTTGTGTATCGACTGCACGTCTGTTTCATAATTCATCCTCACTTTTTCTTTTTTTTTTCACTTTTTATTTTGTTTCAAGGTTTATTAAGCTTATCAGAACTTTAACCATAGCAGAAATTTAGAGTAAATTTACATAGATCGAATTACATGGATTACTGAGCGTTCTCGTCAGCGTTTTAACTAGAAAAACGGCGCGAACGATTTTCGAGCGCTCATCGGTGCATAAAACTCCCATTAGGTGCATCGCGCGGCGTGGCGCGGCGCCGCTCGGCGCGAGCGCGAAATAGTTATTTCATAAAACGTTATCATTAGTCGCCGATGAAACATTATCTTTCGCGCTTGAATGAGGAGCCTGTTAACGCCCGTGGTCACACACGCAGGTGGGCCGTTTGTTATCGACGCTATGGTGACGCGCGCTTCAATGCGCGGCCGGCGTCGCCGCGTTCCATCGTCGGGGACGAACGTGTCGATCGATCGCAGAAAGAGCCGTCTCTCGTCGCGACTCGCGGAAACGACGTCGGCAACAATGCCGCGACAAAATTGGGACGGGCATTATTAGATCGCTGATTTTGCCCCGCGCGCTTTTAATGAAAACGCCACCCGTCATCAATCGAGGACTTTCAGCCATCAATAACACGCCTCGCCGTCATCGCATACATCGGCGTCCTGGCGTGAAAAAATAATTGGAAGGTTCATTCGAAAATCTCACGTTTCATTATGTTCAATATTTTCAATGACAAATATCATTTTTAAATTTACGATTTTTCCCGGTGCTTCATATTTCTCCTACACGAATAATCTCCAGTTTTTCGATTCTGCACTGTTGTGAGAGAAAAATATAGTTACTTTTGGACTCAACCACAATTTTATGATATTTCTAACGATAATTATGGTTAACAAAACAATGCATATAGTTAAGTTAATCATATTTCGTGTTAAAAATATTATAAAATTGAGGCCAAAAGTTGCAGTATTTATTATATCACTATAATTTATAGCTATTTTTTAACCCAATCACATTTTCATAGTTATTCAAACAATATAAATTATGATTGGTTTAACATTTCATTAAAGTTCTCATAATCATAATTTGGCCCATGCAGCTTACAACATGGTTATGATTAATATTATAAAATTACGGTTGAGGTCAAGAGTAATTATATTTTTTTCTCAGTATGTACTAAGAGAGAAAAATAGTTGCAATAATTATTATTACTAATTTACAGTTACTTAGGACCCAGCCACATCTTTAGAGTTATTCAAACAATATAAATTATGATTGTTTTAACATAATTTGGCCCATACAACATATAATATGGCTGTTATGTTATATTAACCAAAACGAGATTTTCATTTAGTAAGTTGTACTACAAAACAATGTAGTAACCACAATTGGCGTCACTATGAGCATATAATTATTATTACCAATTTATTACCAATTATAGTAGTAACTACTATGAAAATGACATTCTTGACTATAATTATTTAACTGTGCAATTATAGTCGCAAATGCCACATACTTTTCTCTCATCGTCCGTGCGTCTGCTCAAACTATACTCGTATCACTGAAAATCCTGTCTGCAATAGTACATAGGTTCTCGAAACGTTACAATATTTTTTTTCTAGTACATCAGACTTTATTCTAGTACATCATGCCGTCTCGCAAATAAAATTTACAAATCGAACATTTACAACAATGTTCGCGTACTAGATAGGGAATAAAAGGACCTATAGAAACAGAATAACAGGATAACGAAATTCAAAAAGCTCGAAAACGCCCGCTAAAATGGTCGGGTCGAAAGGTTGACGACAACCATCCAAATTCAATGTGGCATGGTCTTATCGGGCGTGACAGCCAATCGAGCGTATTTGATATCTCTTTCGCAGGTTCGGCTTTTCGTTCGGCAGCCGGCATTGTCAGAACCAGCTCCGTTCTTAGTATCTTTTGTTCGTACCGAAACTTTTCTACCCGTTCCAGAAACAACTGGAACTTCCAGCCACGATTTTTCTTCAAATCAGAGTGATCCTTGTCACAACAATAAAAAAAGGGGATCTTTTAGCGGAGGATTCAGTAAACCAAGATCTTACCTTTAGAAAGTTAAAATGGTCCAAAATAGAAGCAAGCCGTAAAGCTCTTGCAAATACGATCTTTTCAACATTCAACCATGCGTAACTTTTAAGAAGAAATAACAGATTAACAATTTAAGAAGAATAACCATTTAAAGCAAAATTAAAGATTTAATTGTAATCCTACATCGAGTGTGGGAATTACATGAATTACATTGTGAATTACAATTACATGAATGTATAAATTTTTAAAAAGTGTGTGATATTTACACACTTTTTAAAAATTCACACACTTATGGATATCTTAAAACGGGGTCACACATCGCACGCAAAAAATGTGTGCTATTCACACATTCGTTTTATAGTGTAAATATTGGGTGAATACGTATTTAACGAGAAGCTTCTTTGGAGGGGAAGCACAATTTTTCCACCCTCTTCGACTCAATCTACACGCGAATTCTAGACGCCTGGAGATATACGACGTATTCCTGAGCGATATTACTACGGCTGTGCGGGGAGATAGTACGATAGTAAAATTATAGTTTTGCTCTCGACACTGAAATCGCCGTATAATTCCGCGATAAGCGATCCTCGACAGACGGTCATCGCGGAAACCGAATCGCCGCCGAAAGCGGCGCATAATATTCGAGCGTGAAATTTTTATCCGGATTTCCATGCATATTTTCTAACGCCTTTCCATAACGAACTGTACCCTCCTTGATTTGCATATGTTCCTTCGTATTTCTCATTCTGCGGCTCCGCCGCTTTGCCGTTTTAACGCCAATATTATGCCGGCATTCCGGGATGTAATTCGATCTCGAGTTGATTTTCGTTTAAAATCGCGGATTGGATAAGACCTCGGTAATTTAATTATGCATTCGATTCTCATGTTAATAGATTTAACATGAGAAGTTGGACGTACGTGATAAAATCTTTGCCCGGGGCAAAATTATTTCTCAATCCGTCGCGAAATGGAGCCGTTTAGCCGTGCGGATAATTTGCTTGCTCCTCGGACACGCGGTGTGCGCCGTCGTTTTTCGACACACTCGACGAATTTTAGAAGGTATAAAGTAAATGTCCATAAAAAGTTTTACGTCAGTGCGCCGCGGAATGCGACTGCACGGAGCGATCTTTCGCGCAAGATCTCCCCCCAAAGCTGGAATATTCTTTATTATGGAAATAAAGTGGCGCGGCGCGGCGCGTTGAGGAAACTTACGCTGTAATTTGATACACTTCGAATATTTTACCGTCCGCCCCCATCGGCATTGCAAAATTGACGTCCGATGTAATTAGCGTCACGGCAGGCGTGAAACTCATTCAAGGAGAGTCTAACAAGTCTATTCGAGATACTCATTCGCCTTTGAGCGGAATAAATTTTTCAGCAGCTACACGCGCTCGCGCGGGCAACAAATAGTATTTCGCGTGTATCTCGGAATCTTGCAAATTTTAAGCAGCCGAATTTATTAGAATATCTTATAAATAGCACGGGGAGGAGCGTATTATTAGCTTAATCTAAAAGTAGAAAGCGCCAAGAGAAAATGTAACATTATAACGCTGAAACTGGAGGTACAAGTAAAAAGAAAGGAGTATCAAGTAAGAATATTACAATGCCTCAGGATAAAAATACCGAAGTGTCAGGGAAAAAAAAGACGTTGCGCGCGACGTCTAAACTAAAAATAGGAAGAAAAGTCTTCAGCAGAAGATTCTCAAACGAGAGTATTTTTCTCAAGCAGAACCCCGGCACTTTTTCTATCCATCCGAAGCTTGCGCGCTCGCGCTCGCCCTCGCGAGAAAGGGGCTCGTCGTCCCCGTAATACAATCTATTTTTCGTTCTCATCTACGAGGCAAGACGACGATGGCGATGCCGGCGACGCCGACGGCGACGAACAACTCGAGATATAATTTTTCTCCGTTCGCGAGGATCATCCAGACATTTTTCATACTAAGCTTCAGCGGCCGGGTCGACCCTCGTCGTTCTCTTCGCCGCATTTACCATCCTCGCCCGCCGTCGTCGTCGTCTCTTTCCCAGCACTTTGGCGTCGTTGTCGGGCGTTATTAAGTTTCTACGCTACCGCGCCCGTCCAAATTGCACGGAATGGAATCCCAAACAGAGCGCGAACGCCATTTCGAGCAAGAAGAATAATGCATCTAGCCGACCGCGGAATTCGCTCGGCCGGCCCCTGTTTCTCAAGGATCTTGGCAGCCGGACAGTCTTTCGATCCCTAAATTGTGGGGGGGAAAAAACAGGGAAACTCACGGTGGAGGCTGCTATTATGTCAACTTAACTCTTGCTTATTAGTTTCATGAAGAAATATGATGCATTGTAGTAGGGGACCCACGGTGCGCGCAAGCACAAGTTTAATCAAACAAGTTTAATGTTTCGGCTCTGTGGGCTTGACACTAGCAACGCAAACTATTAACGTATTAAATTTATTTCAAATTATTATACAAGCTATTAATTTGTTTAATCAATAATCAATTAACTATAAACTCTCATTAAAATCTCTATTAAAATTTACAAACAATAACAATAAAATTGGCTTTGAGAGACAAACGCGATTTTTACTAAATTAATATTGCTTCAATTGACAATTCTATATAATCTAAATAGTAAATCGATTCGACAGTTCTACATTACGAAAAGTATAAATCGTGTATTTCGGTTTTATTTCGACCCATATCTTCAGCGATATGAAAATAATTCAATTAAAAATTGAATTAAGAATTGAAATAATAAACGTTAACTCGCATTACGAACCGCCTTTGACTGCTGAAACAAATTTTATGTTTTAAATATTAATTTTTACAAATAATAAATAGAGCTAAGTAAAAATTATATAGCAAAAAATTCTTAATTTATGAAAAAATGTTATTTTTCACATCAAGTAAGTATCTCAATAATGAAAATTTTAATTATCAATCATTTATTTCACAAATAATAATAAATTCATTTATTTTACAAATAAATGAATAGAACAAGACTTTTCATTTATGCGCGTTAATTTCATTAGAGTTGGAATTGAAATGTGTAACTTTTAAAACACATTCAGCACATTAATTAGACCATTAATTAGAATTCTATACTAAAATACAAGTTTTATCTTATTTTGAGAAAACATTATTATAAAAAGCTTCGGGGAAAAAAATGCGATTGATGCTCCGAGAAATGAATAAATGGTTTCAAATCGCATTTAATTGCTGTCGATAAGGATTCGTATATTCCCCGCTCGAATATAGTTGGCTGAAAGTCCCTCCGCTAGTTCCATATGATACCGGCGAACATCCTAACCGCACACTTATCATAATTGAAATCCGATACTTTCCGCACGGATCGCAGCACGGCCGACACTCGAGAGCGGCGACTCGAGTGTTCCTCAACACGTTGTTACACGAACTTCGTCGATGGATCTATCCAATTACATTCGTAGGAGAGTGGCAGACATGTCCTCGAAAAGTCCGCTAAGTCAACGAAGTATTTGATCGCAAAGAATGGCAGATGAAATCGAACTCCAATGTGTGTTAAAAAAGCTCAAGCGCCTCTCTCTCTCTCTCTCTCTCTCTCTCTCTCTCTCTCTCTCTCTCTCGTCTTCTCCGAGAAATCGAAAACTCAAAGAACATAAAATCGCACGGTAAAATGCTGTCGGAAATATGGAATGTAAAATCTGAACGGTCCATTAATATCTCCATTTGCTAAGAGCCGATTGTTTCTCAAACGTTTAGATATTACTGTTGTAAATTATATTCTCGCGGACGTAAAACGCGCTGGGAAAGAGAGTTGAAAAACACATCTCAATTTTAGACGTCGGAGGATTCGATCTCTTTCATAAAGGACCCAAATACGATATCATCCATTTACGTGGGGTTGACAAGTTCCGCTGTAAACGCGAAACGCTCCGAACCTAATGAACGCCGCGTAGAAGCTGAAATTAATGGATTATTTTTTGATAAGGCAAAAGCTTGTCGTCACATATCATCCGCAAAACAATGCAGTTGCAAAAATGCCGCCGGTGACGTGTAATCTTGCTAATTATTCTTGCAAAGCGATTTTATATTCATTGACCCGCGATATTGCGATATCGACTATCGTCGAAGTAATAATTTAATAGCGCGATATTAATCAACGTATTTCCAGCGCCGGTTAAATAACAAATAAATATTCGTTCCCCTTGTTGTTGCGTTCCCTCTTCGGCGAATTACGTTTTTTGCGTCGCATTCATTTGCGAGATTGCGAGCGATCGTTATACCGGCGGACGTATTTATGATACAATCGAATGTGTTTGAATGCTATCTCTGTGGTTGAATGAAGATTCGATTTACATCACGCAACTCTCTCTCATAATGAAAAGTGGCAACAACTTTGATACGCTTCTCTTAATTAAAAATATTGCAATATATCCGATTGCGAGACTGATGGAAAGAATAGATGGAGCTGCCGCGGTGAAAGGGATGGGGGATGATCCCCACGTCCGTCGGACGGCCTTTGCTTCCCAAGCAAGTTTCCCCGGCGCACCAATATCGTTCGCCACGTCATAGGGGTTTCGGATTACCGCTGGAAAATCTTTATTGCGGGGACACACGGGGGATAGGAGTTAAAACGCGCAGGAACTGTCCTCAAAGATAAAGCCGTGACGGTGCGACCGTGACGTACCCGCCACCGTGGCACATATATGGCAACGACAGTCTTTACATAGCAGATGAACCGTGAATTTTACCAACGTCCTCACTTTGTGTGTTTTACGACGCGGTCTCGTACTTCGTAATTAAGAAGGATACCAACGACGGCGAAACTTTAAAGCGGAGACGACAGCTTTATCGCGCGTACCGTTCCAAAGTGTCGACGATACGTTCCCGAGCGTGGAAATTATAATTTTAACGTTCCATTGTATGATTTTCTTCTCCACACGTGTACGCTCTGACATTCAGTGCTTTCCTTCTTATTCAGTTAATCGCGCTCGATGCTAAATAAAATTACGGAATTAAGAATGTTTGCATCTTCTATTTTACTTTCTATTCACAAGGGATGGACATCGTTTCTAATTCCGTTCTAATTCATGCATATTTTGTAAAATTCCGATTTATGTCCGGGGTAAAGAAACTTTTTTTTAATATTCCCTAGCGCGAAATTGAATTAAAATGGAATGCGATAAACAGGGATTTTAACTGGAATGAAATTAATTTGTTTTATATTTCTGGATTCATGTACGGAAATAAGAAATAAATAAATGAGAAATAAATTTGAAAAATATTATTGTAGCTTCGTAACAATATTCGTACGCGAAATAAAATATTTTTTCAAACTAAAATATAAATTATCCGCTTGCATAGGAGTAAAATGCGGATGAAAAAAGTTTCGACTTTGTTTTGATACACGACAAAATCTGTATATACAGAATGGTGTCGAACGTTCAGAATTATTCACACATATTTCACAGGCGAGATAACTAATGTAGATTGAAGCGCAACTTGTCTCAAAAGAGTGAGAGGCAGATTGAATAATGTATTCATTTAATCTAATATTTGTGGTATTTTGTGATGCGAGACAAGTTCCAAAAATAAGGCGCGCGTATTTGGGGGGGAAAAAAAAAAGAAACTTTAATGCTCCAGAAGTACCGAATGTTTCGAATTAAAAGGAATTAAAGGCAACTCCCATCTTCTTCCGTCCTTCCTTCGTTCGCGGCAGTACGTGAGAACTTTCCAGCAGTTGCTTAAAATTCCCGGCGCCGCGAATAGTATTGGCATTCGATTTCACGAAAAACTCGCTCGCCTCTACTTCCGAGGCTCAGGAACCATAGCGTAGTCTCGCGTTTGACGACTTCGGTGGTTCGTTGCATCGGTACAAGAAGGAAAAAAGCATAGGAGTTGAAAAGAACGAAGTGAATAGATCGGCTTCCTAAGAGAAAAGAAGAGAAGAGAGAGAATCCGTGCGGAATTTAAATTGCTTTGAGCGAATCGCCGACGTATTTGCCTTTTTTCCCATCCTCGGCACATGCCCGGCGAGTTATCGTCCGTCGTAAAACTGCCACCGGCTGATCCTTGAATTCAAAAACTATGGCACTGAACATATGCAAACATTCCTCATTATTCCATAAGTCAAACGGAGTTGGATCAACACTGAAAATGTAATAGTTCAAGCAATCGTTATCGATGAATCGTTATCGCAAGTTCAGCGATTATAAAATTCTCCATTTCATTACGATAGCAGATCATTGAGTTTTCTTTTTCCTTATGATCTTTTCTCTATGATCTTTAAACTAAAGAAGACTCGTAGAAAAATCGGTAATGAAATAAAATCAGTATATTGTTTGAAAATAGCTAACAAGCTTTATTTGTTCTTCAGACAACAGTAAATTCGAAGTTGGATGCTTATACTGGAGGATAGCAAGTGGTCCTAACAGAACCACCGGGCATGACATCACCAAGCACTATAAATTTTCTGACAATTTATAGGACGCTAACGTATCCTTGAGTCGGCATCCTCCTGGGAGCTTTCTTTCTGGAATACTACGCGAATCCCCGTTAGTAAAGGGAATTTACTTCCCAAATCCGTGCGGAATCAATTGTACAACAATTTGCGGTACCTAAGAATTCAAACATTTAAACATTTAACAATCTTACTAAATCTACAAAAAAGATTTATGCAAAATTAGGGACAAAGAATATTAGAATTTTACAATCTCAAAAATATTTCATGTGTGTGTTTTTAGATATTTTAATTTTTCTAGGTTGTCGTATTTTTTTTATCTGTCAAATTAGATCTCTGGACACTACAAGTATCTACAATGAGAGAAAAATATAGTTACTTTTGGCTTCAACTACAATTTTATAATATTTCTAACGATAACTATGCGATGTATAGTCAAGTTCATCATATTTATTGTTAGAAATATTATAAAATTATGGTTGACGCCAAAGTTAACTATATTTTTCTCTCAGTATAGATTCTTACACTGCAAGCCTCAATCTTGGATCTGTATACTTAGATTTCAGATAAAAATTTAAAGAAATGGATTTGATTCAAACGAAGCACAGTTTCTCTCGACAGGAGAAATAAAAAAGAGGTATAAATTCGAATAAGAAAAGAAGTATAAATGCAGACATAAAAAGAAGGCAGATGCATCCTTACAGTTTTGCATTATTCAGATGTTGGCAAATATTTTGCTTCAATTGGAAGGTTCAATCCTCGCGACACAATTCTCTTACTTTGCATTCGGAAGGTCGTCCTGGCATCGATATTTCAGGAAGGATGTACTCCGCGACTCGCAGTTCTCAGTTATTCCGTTAACGCGCGTCGAGACCTCATCGATAATTCAATTAAAATCTATCGCTCGCCGTCACTTGCGCCACTCGATCCGATCTATTAAATTGCTTTACTAAATCTCGGACTCGCCCGCGAACTTTCATCGCAAATGAATCCATCGCGAAGAGTATTCTGTGACGTATCGGTGTCGTGGTGCGCGGTGCGCGGTGCGCGGTTCGCAGGATGATTATAACTTGATCCTCCCGAGAATACACACGAGGAAATCTGCAATCTGATGGTAATCCGCCATTCTTCGCTAATTCCATCTAATCATTTCGATCGGCTTAAAGCAAGAGAGGCGATAGGGCAAATGAGCCATTGATCATTCGACCAGATTTCCCTATTTTCAAGCTATATTTGCATAGGTATTGCATCTAGATATTCTTTTTTTCAACGGAATAATAAATGACTCTTGAAATAATACTAGAGAGATGCATGGACATTTTTTTCTTCCTCTTACCGATCAGCTTCGCAATTAAACTTCAGAGACAGTTTAATTAGCCTGACATAATCCTCTTCAATTTCTGTTTTAATTAATCCTATTATACCGCACGTTTTACTGATTATATAAAGCAATTATCTGATATGACGATTGTATGACGATTTGCCATCTTGCGTCACGTATTTTTCACAGTCAGGCAGATAATTTAAAAGTCCATTTGCGCGTTCTGGGAAGCGTGCAAGGAAAATCCGGCAGCGGAGAATTGGAGTCTAGAAGAAGACTGTTTCCTAGATGCGACTTCTTGCGTCGGATAACGAGGTTATCCTCGAGGGAGTCGATTACATTGTCGTACATCCGTTGCTCTATACATTTCCATCATCCGATCCTGACATACCATCTCGGCTTACAAACAACGCTCGTTTCTTCACCGCAAATTTCCGAAACAAAAATTCATTAATATGAAATGAAGATTGTTGTACATCTCCGCCACCTCCTTACAATTTTCATCCCAGAATTTCCCTTACGGCTTCATCGGATAAATAAAATCGTGCAGACGTTGCATTAGATTAAATCACAGTTTCTTCGACGAGAGAGGATCGTCGGATGTTTTTTTTTTTTTTTTCGAATGATAAAAATGAATTCGATGACTCGACGAAATTACTTCAATTTCGAATCGACGACGTGGCGAGCTTTCGATCGACCGTTCAATTTAGTTTTATGCATACGATGGGAAATGATTCGAGAGGATGGCATCGAAGATGCGTTTGTGAGTGTTAAGTCTCTGATCAATGCAGATTAATTGCTCATTGTATAATAATTAATATATTATACTACAATTATGCAATTAACAAGAATTTTTATTTTTTTTTTGTAATAACTAGAGTTTTACAACGAATACATTTTTGAATTGTTAATATTGAAATATTTAAAAATCCAGTAATATCAAGAAAATAAAAATGTACAAAGAACAACAAATGAAAAATGTATAGATTTAAAATGTCAACTTAATAAATCTATTATAATTATTTAAAAATTTATAAATTGAGAAAATTATGAATAACTCTTTGAATTCATATTTCTATTCTGTCAGATTTACATTTATAGAATTTTCCCCTTTCTGGTGAATCAATAAGCAATTGCTTTAACGTTTCTTCGACTTTGCAAATTTCCCTCTTTTTTTTCCAAAGATTAAAAATATTTTTGCTCAATAAGGGCGGCGGTTTTGCTGCCAAAATGTTTGCACAAAGTAATTGAAGGTGATGGAAAATATTAAGTGTCGATTGGTCGAGGTGAGGTGGAGGGTGTGGATTTACCAGCGGCTTCACCCTTCGCGTACTATGAACCATGTTTGCTCACTTTCGTACTTTCAGCCCCTTTTTTCTCGTCCTTTTTTTTTTTTCGTTTCCTAGCTGAAGAGAACGGCTGCATATCAGTGTGACGGTAAGCTTGGAATTTCTCCTCTCTGCGTAAGGGTTTGTAAACTGTCGACGGAGCAAGATACATAGCGTTACAATAAGGTACTCCCCCGCCCACCTTGTGTCGTACATGCATAGCTGCGTATATGTACGAAGAATTTTGTCGAGCAGGCGTGAACGAGACACAAAGTTCGCAATGTTGTGGCCGTCTTCGCGAAATAAAATCGCTTTCACACTTTCTTCATAACTTCGCGTATTTCCTGTCCTCTCGCCTGTACTTGCCGGCTTTTATTTTTTGTAATACTATATTTTTATCTACTCCATTTGGAAAAAATATCTAGGTATCTAAAAACTCGACAATTCCGAAAACCAAATATTATGATATCGATTCGCGCAAGATTTAAATAAATATCAACAAAAATATAGAAATTTTTTTAGATTTCACTAACTTTGAAATTCAAATAACATATTTATTAAATGGATCAGAACTTTTGTTACTATGCTATGAATCAATTTTGCAGAAAAAAATACTGTGATAGTTTTTTCGAAAATTTTTTTAGAAAATATTAGATTTATTTATTAAATCAATAATAATATTTATTTTATTTTATTAAAGATTACCTTGTTCCTTTTATGTAAGAAACGACAGTAATTAAAAAAGTGAATTATATTCGCTGTCAACTAATAATTTTGAAACGACAATTTTAAAGACTGAAAACTTATTGCATTTTTAATATGGATTTCTCAAAATGTATAAAATCGATAATTTCTTTAGTGCCAAATTAAAGTACATTCAGAAATCTTAATATTATATTATTTCAGTTAATCATTTTATTTTCAATTTTTAAACAGATCATAATGTATTAACGATTGAGAAACTATTCTCGAAAATCTTTAGCATATAATTCTTAATAATAATTTTCTGTAGTTATCAATTATATAGTCACTTATGACGCTCTTATCTTTAGCACTTGGCATTTTTCATCTTTTAATTATGCAACTTTAATAAGTGTATAATGGGAATTCAGAGCAGCGGGGAAATCTTTCGCGTCCCTCTCGAGTAAAGCGGCGCAAAAGTAATTTCAATATTTGATCGGTTTCCGATTTTGTCACCGAAAAACAGACACCATGCGTGTGATATTGACATAAGCGCCTGCAGGTAGAACGATATATCGAATTTCAATTGATGGCTCGACACACGATTCCAAGTCTTATGCATTTTGGACCGCCGCCAAAAAGGAATAGCACCCCTTTGCTACCCCGGTAGCAAGGATACCCCAGGCAGCCGTGGGGGGCCGTGAAAGTTATCACTTTATTTACATCTCGATCTCATCCCGCTCTCGGCAGTGCCAACAGCCTTTAGTCATATCCACGAGTGAATCAAGTCTTCGCGCCAATGCGATAATGAAATCCAGCTGAATAAAATGGAGAGGAGTGGAAATAACCGCGAACCACGTGGAAGTATTTACATTTGTAATAAAATAACGTTGCACTTTATTCCGTGGCGATTCCCTGTCAAACGAATGGGTCCTTTTGGAATACCCGGCAGCTGAGTTTTATCAACCTTCCGGAAATTCAAGGGCGAGCATTTTCTCGCGGAATTGCTTCAAAATGGAAGTGTCGTGTCCCTTTATACGCGCACACAACAAAGGAAGAAAAATCCTGCATCTGACGTGAAATCGAAGTTATTCCCTCGCGCGCGCACATGGTGGACAATTCCTGCGCTCAATAAAAGAGAACCCAATCGAACAACGTTGCGTTTATTCAAGAAAAATAGCGCGTCTTGTTACTTACGTACAATGTACGTTTGTGTATCAGTGGGCAGAAATTACGGTGAAAGATCGGTAGAAGCTCTCGTCTACTCCGCCACTCCACGAGCCGGGGAATTCGAGGGTCTGGGCTTCTCCACCCTCCTCTGCCCCGCCTTTTTACGTCCTTCCAACCCGGTTGGAAGGTCTCGAGGGGGCGGCGGGTAGTGGGTCGGTGTGTTGGCAACTGTTTTGAGCACTTAACCGAATCGGCGGGAAAGTTTTGGCCCGCGCTGTGGATCTTGCCCGTGCCCGTATTTGCGGCAGTCGCCAGACGAGTGTAGATCATGCGAATCGCGCACTCGTGTAAATACCCGTCGTCGATTGTCCCCGCCGAGGTGGTGCGTGCCCCCCTTTCCTCGCGCCCGGCCAGGACGGCGCGCGAAAAATCCGCGAGACACGCCGGCGGAGAGACAATACTTGGCCCGCCTGCAAGAAGGTGTGGCGCCGCGCCATATTTCACAGTCAAATGCAGGGACCGGCGCGGCGCGGTACGCGGGCGAAGTTCTTAGAGTGCGCGCCATTCCAAAGTGACCAGGGCCAGTTTTCGAAGAGGAAGCGCATTCTTGGTAAATAATTTCAACTCCGAAAGTAACGTTCCGCCTGTCGTCAGACTCGCGCGGAACTTTCGGAGCTCTTCCGGATTCCAGATCGGTTCGCTGTCACTCGCGCGAGATCCATGATTCCGGGGAATACAGTGGACCGGGAAGAGCCGAGGGCTGGGTGGGAAGATTCGACCGCCTAATCGTAACCTGAGCGTAGTAGTTTTATACGCGAATTACCCGGCGAGGCGATTTATCGGGCAAAGGGGGGAAACGACCCGCGGGGATTCGCGATTGTGTCGAAGACGAGAGCGATCGATCACCCCGGCACCAACGCCGACTGTGGTTTGCTCGTCGATCAATCAAACGGAAGCGCTTGAGACGACGATATAATGCTTCCGCGGAATTACGGTATCTACCGCGCCACGTGAGCAGGCTTCCTTGTTTTTCGAGAAGTCTATGCATTTTTTACAAGTCACTTAATCTTCAAAAGCTAATATCTAGTTTATCGATTCATCACAAACCTTCAAGGAAACACAAATTAACTTTCGTTCATCGCACGAATTTCAAACAGGAGCTCAATTGCAGCTCAATTTAATATTTATTATACACTGAAAAAAGAAGTTCTGGTTAAAAGCGAATCGGAAAATCTTGTAGAATTGATCAAATATTCTGGTTATTATAATAAAACTTGATACTTTATAATAATAACTTATAATAACCAGAATATTTGATCAACCCTACAAAATTTTTCTAATTTGTCCGTTTTTAACCAAAATTTTTTTCAGCCTAACTTTGTTAATTAGATTTAAATTTAAAATAGCACGAAATTGTTCCATTAGATTTTCAATCGACAGTCGAATTTAAGGAATACTCGAGAAATAACCTTTCTTTCTTTCTATCCCTAAAGCATTTCCAAATTGCAAGCGAAGTTTATTCAATAGTTCAAAAGCTTTATAGAGTTTTTGATAAGCATTCAAACGGTTAAATCCGGAAGCGGAAACAGGCATTGCACTTCCCGTCGGATGTGTGCAGAAGCTAATGCGAAGGAGTCGGCATGACGTGCTTTTCACTAGCACGTACGTGCTTGGATTTTTGCGCAGGAGGAAGAGAGAGTCGTGAAAATATTTATTTGATAATTCACAGCGTCCACCATAAAAAGGAAATCCTTATGCCCAGCCACTTTAAGTGAAATCGTCGGAAAGCTTTGTGCGCCGAACAATGGTAAACTCAACATAAAGATATCGTCAATTCCAACGCAAGAGCATGTTAGATCACTGAAAATGGACTTACTGCGAGCACCATTCAAATTTATTTTCTTCTAGAAAAAGACTACGCCAAAATAGGATTTTACCACAAAAGCAGAAATACTATGATATAATCCGTTTGCACATTACTTATTGTTATATATTTTTTACACGCAGCTTTACTTGTAACAAAAAAAAAATTATACGGAATTAATTTATCGCGAATTTCTCGTTTTTTCCCCACAAAAGTTGGTAATAACAAAAGTCTAAACGGTTGATGTTACAGGCGTGCATATAATTTGTTCTCGTTACAGTTATTCGATGTTCATTCATAGTGTGTGCCGCGATTTTAGCGACGTTATTATTATCTGGGGGCTTTTATTTGGCGACACATGTGCGGCAGGTAATCGGCACTTTAATCAGAATTTTAATATTCGACATTGGTGTAATTAATAACTGCGCGAGTAATTAATAACTATATGCGAAGCAACAGTTCGTCCGAAAACGCGCACTCGCGCTCCACAGCCAATATGCATTATTAATAAATAACAATGGAAAATTTGCGTCATAATTAATGTGATGAAATCGTCGACGAATGTGGCGTGCCACGGAAATCCATCGGTCGTAAATTTCGCTATGCACATTGAATTTGGAGCACAGGAAATTGGTTTCAAAAGAAAAAATCAAATGAAAAAATTGCTTGTTTATTAATTATATAACAAAATGTATACAATTATGCATTTCAAGCACGGGAATTTTATAAAATTACTGCAAAACAGATAAAATTCATAACATTTTGATGTCTTTGAAATTAATTAAATTTGATCAAAAAGAATATTGAATTTATTTGCGTTAATGTTACGTTTGTATTAATTTGAGATTTCAGAAAGCATTTTCAATTGTTCTCTCATTATACGGGAAAACACAACATTAATCTAGGTTGGTACACTGAAAAAAAATTTTGGTTAAAAATAGACGAATCAGAAAATCTTGTAGAATTGATTAAATATTCTGGTTATTACAATAGAAATTCTGGTTATTATAATAGAATTCAATACTTTATAACTTATAACCAGAATTTCTATTGTAATAACCAGAATATTTGATCAATCCTGCAAGATTTTTCTGATTCTTCCGTTTTTAATCAGAATTTTTTTTCAATGTAAAAGAGAAGCATGATGGTGGCTGCTTATAATAACCTTTGGAAGAAAAGAAATTGCGTGGCGATCGGTTAAACGAGTTAGGTTTAAGCAGCTTCGTGATTTGCTGGCCGAAAGAAATTTAATTATCAGTCGCTGGAAACAATAACTGTGCGCGGCTTTAGACCTGCGGTAAGACGGGGCAGGATCCGACCCACCGACGCTATTTTTCTTAAGACGAAAAAAATCAAGATCGAAGGAGCGTACTTCCCGGAGGAGTTTGAAAAACTCTAAATTAATTTTTGTGCCGTAGCGGTGAAATTTAATTATTCTTAATTAATCCACGAAGCCCATGCACATTACTTGGATTACTCCGGCAAGGAGGAGACGGCTGGAGAAGCGGGTTGAAGGACCTACCGAGAGGACGACGACGACGACGTCGTGAACTCTCCGAGGCGACCACGTGACGTTTCGCGTGAATTATGTTGCTATTACGAGGTAAATGATTGCACCTGCGCGCCTTTCAGTTTCAGGCGAAATTATTAAGAAGGATTCATTAAGAAAGCGATTAGAACGCGCTGGACAAGAAGTCGATCCGCCCTAAATTCGCAAGTAATTACTAGCGATAAGAAACATGCTAGTAGTTTCGTGAAACTTGAACGTGTACGAATATGCATATAGAGGAAGTTTAGCAGCCGAGAAGTAAAGAATCTGAAGGAAGAAGTATTCGGTTAACCTAATTAATTTTTCACGTCTCTTGCGAGAATTTTTATTAAAGATAATTACAACGTGAAGATATTCCTTCATTTTAATTTTACTTTATTATTTCTTTGAAATGCGTCTCTCCTTAAAATCTCTCTTAAACGGTCACCAAGGTTCAACAGTTTAAA
The DNA here is from genome assembly GCA_011636635.1 of Tetramorium simillimum. Classification (NCBI taxonomy): domain Eukaryota; kingdom Metazoa; phylum Arthropoda; class Insecta; order Hymenoptera; family Formicidae; genus Tetramorium; species Tetramorium simillimum. The sequence goes on along the minus strand of VBVQ01002053.1, from coordinate 4,783 downwards.
TAACTTTGTCTCAGCTTTGCTTATTATTTGTAAATTATTATTTCCGTCGCCCGTTTGTATTATGTTGCCGACTAGTTTGATCGGATCATGTGCATGATGGTAGATACGATGGAAATTGAAATCCGGAAGAAGGGATGAGGGGGGTCGGAAGGGTGGAAGAGACGAATTAGTGTTCTGCTCGAGAGGTCGCGAGCGATAGCAGAGAATTATTGCTTAGCAACGAAGGACAGAATCGATGTTGCCAGTAGTGACAAGTCCGATTACGCTATCACGGCTGCGCCGGAAATATGTTTGCGCGCTTCGAGCTGATCGCAATCTCTGTTAATTGAATCATTATGAAAGTGCAGTAACTACGATTCGGCACAATACACGATTAAAAAAAAAAAAACCAACGCGATCTCGAGAGTCGAGTTATTAAATTACAAATTGGAAAAAAATGAGAAAATGTAGCGTTTCACTTCCACAGATTGGATTTCTAAGAATATTCAAAGATAAAAATCTTAACATTTCTTTTTTGTAACGACATTAATATAATGATTCTTAAGTGGAAAATGTTTAATAAGTTGATCAATTAAACTGCTCAAAGAAGACGCTTAATCAATTGAGCGTTTCACCGTTTCGAGTCTTTCGAGGTATAAAATGAAATTCGAGGAACTTTCACCGCGTGATGCCGACTCGTGAAACTTTATAGGCGGCTTTGTATGGAGCAAGGGAGAATTATACGTGGCCTTAACACGCTTTCGCATTTTACGACGGATATGATGGAGAATGACGAGTTGGGAGAATACGAAACGAGCTTGATCCGCACTACAGACAACGCGGAGGTCGCCGCGTACTATCGTACACGCGACTATCGGTAACTCCACGGATAATTAATTACTTTAGCGGCGCGAGGATGTGATCCTTTGCACATGAAAGGATGCCATTACGCCCATTAACTGCCGCTAATTTGCGCAAAATCATTCGGAAACTCCCCACGCGCGCGTGAGGTGCACCGAACGATACGCGACAGCCCGAATGTCTGGCAATACAATGTCTGCGAGAGAAATGTAGTTGTCTTTCCATTTCGGCGTCGGGGGAAAATTCGCCTTTCCAACAGAGAATTGTTCCCCTTAATTAAAGTAGTTTCACTTCGTTCAATTAAAATAGTTCTGCTCCGGCGCGTCACTCGCGGATATATTGCTCGTTTCGTTCTTCATCTTTAAATACTACATCCCTCTATCTGAATTGTCGGGAAGGGAACCTCAGGCTTCTTTCCAGGGGATCTCGTTCCCGAGACTTCACCATTTCAAGAAGTTATTAATTTTCCGGTAAATTTCTCGTAATATAAATGATCTTCTAATTGAAAAAATATATTTAAATTACGGTAAATATATTCAATCTTTCATTTATTATTAATCTGAATAGAGTTATATAAAAGAGAATATTATTAACAACAAAAACTTTAACAAGTGAAAAGTAAAAAAAGGGCCTCGAGACTGAAAAGATCTTTCAGTAAGATTCTTATCAATTGGATAAATAACAAGGGACCCTCGATAATGATATTAACAAGTAAAAGGAGCTTTGAAAGTTCAACGCAGTTGATTGGTGCGTATCGTTAATGTTATATCAATCTTTAATAGCTAATAAATAATGTCAAGTCAGACATTCCGGCTCTGCTTTCAGCCATCTTCAGCGATGCAGTAACAATTAAATCAAAATGATCCTACGTTCTCAGGTGAGAAATAAGTGAGTAACTTCAAGATTTGGTGATCCAAGAATAACGTAATTTTCCGCAAGTGAAACTTTGCTAATGATTATAGTTTATATAAGTAATCGAAATCAAAATAACAGTCAAAACTCGAGCAGAAGAAGAGCGAAGTCACTTACCCACCAGCTCAGAGAATAAGCATTGAGGGCGTGGTAAAAAACATTGGAGGAATTGACGTTTTTTACCACGGCTTCAAATGCTTATTCTCACGTTCTCCAAGTTGGTGAGTAAGTGACTTCACTTTTCTTTTTGCTCAAATTATGTCATTTTGATTTTGACTGTATAATAAACTATGATCATTAGCAAAGTTTTACTTGGATTTCCTCGCGAAACATTACGCCATTTTTATGCCACCAAATTTTGAAGCTATTCACTAATTTCTCGCCGGAGAATGTGAGATTATTTTGATTTAATCGTTACCACATCGTTGAAAATGAAGATCGCTCAGAGCGAAGCTGAAATTGACATATTTTATTTTTATGTATTTTATAATTATTATGTACATTAGTTATTAAAGATTGATATAACATTAATTTACGCATCCTCAACCGCATTGAACTCTCAAAGCCCCTTTTACTTGTTAATTTCATTATCGACAGCCCCTTGTTATTTATCCAATTGATAAGAACCTTATTCAGAGACCTTTTTACTGCTTTTATTGTTCCCGACTTTGAGAATTAAAATACATCTCATGACAAAGCTTACGCAATTTAGTTGCTAAATTATTTATTAAATTGGAATTACCTGAAAGTATCGCAGGTCTTTGCGGAATTTAGAGAGAATCGACATAAACTGGATGTTAACAAATGGCAGGGAGATACGACAAGCAGTTTGAAGATGGAAAGCGGCAATAAATCCAGCGAAGTTAACAAGTCTGTCAGACCTCACTTAGCCGCGGTGTATTTTGGTTATATCGGCCGGAATAACGCAGCAGCACGGTCCATCTGGCAAGCCTTAATTACCATTTATATTCCGCATTTGCGCAGTTCGTGGACGATGTAAAATTACAGCGGTCCGGGGAATCTCGGCTTTCATTAAAAGATAATTAAATCAGCAGCGAATCGATCCCCTGCTTTATCTTGCCGTCTCCTGTTCGCTGAATTATGCAGCGAAGCGAGACGAGAACGTCGACTTTAAAATTGTATCGCGAAACAGCCCAGAGTTTCAGAGGAATGGTCCTGGGTATTCTTTCTTATTACACTGCCCTTTCGAGATGAGCAGATGGCAAAGGAAACCTCTTTCGGTGCCCGCTCAAGACATTTTAATCTTTCAATGTAAAATTAAATATGGCAGTCTCATATTAGCGAAAGATTTCATTTACTTTCATTTTTCTAAGAAGGGAAAATAAAATTGTTGCTTACAACTCTTCAGTTATTCTCAACAATAGAATACGATTACAGTTATTAATTTTTAGAATTTCTCTAAAGGTTATTATTTTTTTATTATTTTTCATTGATCCCAGAATAATGCTAAGTAGTCTTATGTACAAATCTTTGTAGTCTCATAGTTATCAAATTGTTCGCATATGTATACATGCCGATATAAGCCATACTTGGTTTGCCAATCGCGACGTCGTGCATAATAAATGATAGTCTCGTGCAGAGACGGTGACCTTCGTTATCCGGCGTAATTAATAAAACGACTAAACGGAGCAGCACTCCAGCGCCATTAATCACAGCGACGAGAGCTATTAGTAATGCCTTTTCGAGCCGGAAGTTGAGCGAATGCGCACTCTGCACTCGTGACGTTCTCTTTCATGAAAAGGGGAAGGATGTGCAAGGATCGTGCGATTTCCCTCGGCTTGCCACATTAAATTTCCTGTCGCTCCGTCGCAAGCTAACGTGGGTATAATGTCCTAAAGTTATTTTCGCAAATGTGCCGTGAAATATCGAAAAATTATTTTCGCAAAGCGCACGCCGCGAATCGGTCGACCTTAATTTTTCAAATTATGCAGATCCACCCGACGAAACTTCTTTCGCCTGTGAATTAGTAACGCGGCAAAAGATTGTTACAGTCAGGCTGCGTTCGATTGTATCGTTATTTTTATAAAAAAAAAAATCGCTCGAAGCTATGAATCCCAACGAACTTGGAAAGAGAGACACTTTATCTTCCGCGCGAGACGAACAAATCATTTTCCCGTGCCGTACCTTCGCCTAAAAGGATGGGAAAGGGCATTCTTTTGCCGGCGACTCGTGAATCACGAGGAGACCGGGGATCTTTATTCCAAAGTATTCCGAGAGTTGAAACAAATTCCGCGAACTTGGTGGATTCGATTATTAGTTCGCGCCTCGAAAACTCGCCGCCTTCTTCCACTTCTTCCGCTTCCGCCATACGTTCGATACTCGGCTTTACCTATCGTCGACGGAATTGTGAGTGCAGGCGGCCGTGTAATTGCGAGTCTTCCAAGGAAAACGGAAACTTTCCTCCCCCTTCCGAATCGGGGTGGGGGGGGGGAGAAGAAGTGCCGACAACGTGCATTAACCGGATCCAAACTTTCGATAGAAATTTCCATTACGTAAGAATCCGGGAGAGACAATACCGCGCTGAAGGAAACGTATCAGGCTTGTCTGAAAATCGCAGATTTCCGGGACTCGATCGTGAGAATGCGGTCCAAGATTTCAAGTTTCTATTTTCCAAGCTGTTTCCAAGCAGGAAGTAAACTCTAGTTTGTTATTATTGTAATCACAAATTGTAATAAACGTATGTAAAATGATAGCAAAATTATGTTACAATTTTTAAATTTATTATAAAAGAGGTGACAATAAGGGTTCCAAATTAGTCCCCAAAAATATTGCTTTTTCTTAAGTATGTGATTTTTTTATTCTTAGCAAATATAGAAAATGTATAAGATAAATGTCCCGATTAGTGACAAAGTTACATCGTCGTAAAAATAAATGGATAAATTAAATAAATTGAACACGTGGCAAATCAAGTAAATAAAATTAATTTTATTGGAAAATTGAGATATTTAGGATTCTCTATTAAAATTATATCTTTTTTAATTTTTAAAAATTTTTAATTAATTTATTATAT
>VBVQ01002052.1:313-23079 GCA_011636635.1 Tetramorium simillimum | reverse complement strand
ATGAAATAAATATTCAATTAATATAGAATATTTCAATTAATTTATTTAATAAAAAATATACTATCTTGATTATTATATATATTAATTTTTATTATGCACCAAATTTATTCTAATTTTTTCATAATTTGTGCGTATGTATTGCCAGTGTTCGTAACATTATTTTCAATATCATATAATGTAATTACGGATCTGAGTGTGAACATTTTTCAAAATACTATTGGCCAACTATATGTATATTACTTATAATTTGAAATTTATTACGATCTCGATATTTTCGTATTATTTTAACGGATATTAATATTTAGAATTTTAGTGTATGATATAACACCCTGTACGCGATAGAATTATATATTCTTTCTCCATTTAGGCATTGCTAGCCATTTTTCTCAAACTCTGTAATTTCTTTCGAATTGCTAGTTACAGTTTACAATTTAAAAGCACATTCTAAATGCGGCCAATAATCGACAGTGTGCGGGCTCCTCTCTTTTCCTCGGGCGGCGATAAAATCCGAAGGTCGTTTTACGCGCGGTGCGCAATTCTTTTCTCCCGCCCTCCCGTCGTTCCCTCTTTCCATTTTTTTTTCTTCGCCGCCGCCGTCTTTCCTTGGCTTTTTTAGCAGTGACGAGGCCGCGAGACTCGCCGGCAGACAACCTTCGGTACGATACTTCGACTGTTCGTTCGGCTCCAGCGCGGCTCGCGGAATCCGTTAAGAGATATTCACCGGCTTGCTCATCTCCTTCTTCTCTCTCGGCCGAAAGAAGGAGCACGTTCTCCCCCGCCTCGCCTCGCCTCGCCTCGCTCGCTCGCTCGCTCGCTCGCTCGCGCGAACGTTATTTTCTCGAGACGAGAACGCTTTGTCTCCCGATAAGGAAGGCACCAGAAATTCTTGATTCCCTTTCTCCGTTCGCGTCTGACTCATAGCTGCTTTCGGAGCTTTCGGTCGAACGATGAGAAGAACACAAACAACGCAAAAGTCCAAAGGATGTATAAAAGTATCTCTGAGAGCTCCTAGATTTTTGTTTCGCTCAAGAATAATTTCCCCGTGATAATGTAACCATGAGATATTAAATAGTTATGATTTTTCATCCCCTTCGTGGTCGTTGCGTTTCAGGAGCCGAGAGAAAAAAAAAGTACATGAAAAACGTATGCGATCGATAGGAATTAATATGCATCGCTAGTCACCCCGCGACTCGTTCCTCATTTCGCCACCCCGTGTTATTAATCCACTTCCAAGAGTCGCGCACTAATAATTCGCGCGTAACGCACGTACGTGAAAATCAGTCATTGACGAACGACGTGAGGCGAGAATGAGGGAGAAAAAAAAGCGAATCTACCTAACGCCACGAGGGTCGACGACGAAGCACCCTCCGTGTTGTGCCAATAGGAGACCCGGATCGACCCCGGACGCGTTCGACTACGCGAGCGGAAAAAAAGGAGCGCGAAGGGGCGTCGGTACAATGGGGAACAAATCCCACCCTATCGGGAACGCTACGGGAATGATTTCATTAGTGTTCGCGCTGGTGATCGAACATGGAGAGAAAAAAAAATAGAGACGGAAAAAATCGTGGGGGCGGAGTCGAAAAAATTAATGCATCAAAGTGAGAAAGGACAGCTCGAAGCGCGCGATCGAAAAATGGATTCGCGAGTATGAAAATTACATGAAGCTCGAAATAAAGTATTCATAAGTATAATCAAAGTTCATATAAAAATCGCGACTAGTGTAGAGATAATGTTTCAAAAGTGATATTTTTTCGTACATGAAAGAAATCGAGATAAATGCGAAAGTTACCGCTGAAAAAAGGATTGAACGAAAAAAATCGCGAGACGGTACAAAATCTCGTAAGAGCGAAACCGATCTTCGAGGAGTTATGCCGCGAAAGACCGTCCTACTTTTCTATTTTAATGCCGCAAAAGAGACAAAGAGTGAAAAGTCCTTCTGGAGATTCGCCAGCCGGTGATGTTTACTGACGAAAAAGAGAAAGAGAGAAAGAGAAAGAGGCCGTACTGGGAATCCGTGAGAGGAGAGGTATTACGGAGAGGAGCGTGGAGCGAACCTTGCTTAATTAGAGGAGCGTCCCGAAAATTAAGAAGCGGCAATTAGCCGCGATCGACAGTCGAAAGTCGTTGCGCTCTCCGGTGATACGTCATCGTACATCTCCATGACTGTCGCTATTATGACTGTCGCGACATGAGACATTAATAATGAATTGCATACTCATGACGTAGGAAGAAAAAAAAAAAAGGAACAAGAGCCGCATTATAATCGTTTCGCAGTCTTCACAACGCGAGATCAATCAGGCGGCGATTCTATCTGCATTCAGCAATATATAATTTCACGCGGCGCGCCGTTAATTAAATAGGATAACGTGTATCAGACGCACGAAAAATGCGAAGCGCCGTCATCATTTCGCGCCATAACGCTATCATAATTTCGCGCATTTCGAGAAAACTGCGTAACTGACGGGGATGGTGCGTGATGTGTGAACATGTGTGTATGTGTGTAGGTGCGTGCGTGTTGTTTCCGCGCGAATGGATCATTATAATGAAAATCGGAGACCACAATTTTACAGGTGCGACGAGTGCACATGTAAACGCGCCGTGAAACGAGTTGAAATTACAGCCGAAAGGAATTCCCATAGGCTTTCCCATATATTGACCCGATCGTTTTACCTTTAATCGTTGCCATGGGTACTTCGAACACTGCGACAAAGAGACCAGCATGAAATGGAGATCAATTTGAATTAATGTGATACCATTAAATCGTCAGTCATAGGTTTAGATTTTCAGGAGTGTTTCATACCGAGCGTGTGTGCACGCCCTCGCGGAAGAAATTAAAAAAACACCGCGTAAATACCGCGAGCACGGTAATTAATTAGCGCCCCGTGTTGGCGAAAATACGGTGCGCGATAAGCGGGTAAAACCACCTCCATCCCACGCGCAAACAGATTTACATTTATCGCAGGCGATCAATCCGTACGCGGCCAACGAGGATCGCGCATGTAGAAAAAAAAAAAATCCAACGTTAAACGTGATACAACCACCGCGCGGTTTTTAGTACAGCAAAGGGAGCGGGATAAATCTCCGTGGCGAGAGAAAATAAATCTAATGGTTAACGAGTTTTTACCGAGCCGCGCGCCGGGGCAATTAAGAAGAGGGGTGGATGAGGGTCCGAGGAACGGAGGGATGACAGGAAGGCCTCGGAGGTGAGTCGGAAGAAGGTCGGAAGATACGCGAGGAAGGTCCGCGAGGCGGTAGAAAAGGGGGGGGGATTGTATCGTGTTGCACGACATTCAACCCTTGTACCGCTAAACTACGGATAAATACGGAAGGCTGCGCGCCATGTAAAAGTGGCTAAGAGCCACGAGAGAAGGAGAAAGAGACGGCAAAGAGAGATCAGGGCTGGCCAAATTCGCGAGACTCTCAGTCTAAAAAGATTAAAAACCATCGTAATTTCGCGTTTTCATTTACGCGTTAAATTCGCGTGTCGTACAGACAGGTCGGACGTTTCCGAAGTAAAAGTCTTCACGATGCCATGAAGATAAAAGAGAGAAAAAGCTCGTGCGGGAACGTATTACGAGAAAAGATTTTATATCCCGATGAGAAGCGAGAAGAAATTTCGACTCGTGAAGATGAACTCTCTCGCGTGGTTTTGACGACGCGAAATTTAGGGCGTATTAACTGGAGACATATCGCGCGGCAGTGCGTATCGTTGCGATGATCCGCCCCTGTTCCGAGCCGAGCGGGAAGAGGGTAACAGTTAATAGGATACACCGAGAGAGAGAGAGAGAGAGAGAGAGAGAGAGAAGAGAAGAAGGACGAGGAGGATGTGTAGGTACCATAGACGAGTTTCTATGCCCGGGCTACCGATCGTTCTCTATAATACATTTACGCTCCAGCCTATTATAATATTGTACTCTGGGTGTATTGTCTTTCTTAGCGGGATAATGTTTCGCCGACACGCCAGGCCTCGACCTGGAGCGTAACTCTTTCATTTCCCCTTACTCTCCACTGTACTTCCGTGAGCCGTTCCTCTTTCTTCGTTGTCTCGCTTTCTCTGCGTCTCGAGCTATCTCGTGTTCCGGTTGCTTTTCCTCTTTTTCTTTCTCTCTCTCTCTCTCCTTCTCTTTCTCTCTCTCTTTCTCTCTCTCTCTCTATTTCTCTTGGTGTTTTTTTTTAAACAACGATCCATTAGCTATCGGGGTAGCAGCCCGGCGCGAAGGAGACGGGCGGCCAGGCGGTCTGAAATAGCGAAAACAATTTCAAGAAATCTGCCCCGGCGAAAATTCGATTAGCCGCGGAAGATGGGCTCGAGCTCTCCATTTGTTTCGTTTCGTTTTATTTCCAGCGGGCGTACTCTGTTTCTGTCGCGCGCTCGCGCTCGCGCCGGCGGCTTTTAATTACTTCGCCGCTTGCGCTCTCTCGCCGCGCCGTAAGATCTTCTCTCCCTTCTTCCACGTCTTCTCCATTTCTTCTCGTTGCTTCCCGTGGTTTTTCTTCCTCGTTTAACGCGAGCTACGTGCATCCTGATGTTTTTGCCGATAAGCCCTGGACAACGCTGCCGTTCTCGCGGCGTATCGTAGCTTGATACGTTGCTGCATATTTCGTATTAGTATTTAATCTGATGCATCGATCTCTCGCCGCGCATAAGCCAGCTATTCAGGAACGGTTTCGCACAGGGCGAGCCCTACCATTGGAAAACTCATCAAGGCCGTCCGTTGTACATTAAAAAAAATGCGAGGGGTCAAATAACTCGACTGCAAAAAAATATTCTCATTAGTGCGAGGATTATCGCACGGTCGCGGCAAAAAACCGGTGGCGGTAATGGGGTCGTCATTATGCGTCAGTTCATTCTTTCGTAACTGCGCATTTTTAGGAGGAAAAAAAATTGGTGGGCTTGTAAGGCGGGGGCCGTCGACGTGATTTCACGGGATGATTTATCGGGGTCGTGCGGGGGACGGTAACGGGATAATCTGATGGCTTTAGCCGTGGATTAGGTTTCAATTAGAGGAGCCCGATGAGCCGGGCGTTAAAAGAACGATATTTATTGCCGGGCCGTCCGACGTGTGAACGGATTAAGCTCGCGTAAACCTGGACGCGCCCGCACCTGACTCCGCGACTCGCGAAAATCGAACGTCTCGGGAGATGATGATAATTTACATTTTTTTTTTCTATATTCGATCACCTAACGTAATTAATTTACGGCTTTCGTGGTAAAATGTGTGTGTTTCACGGTTGAGGCAAAACGCATTAGTAGAATTATTACGTAACATAATCGGCATATATTACAAGAGGTATACAATTACGAACGAGGTCTTTTCTCGCGGCGAAGAGAAAGGAGGAAGAGGAGCGAAAGATGAAGGAGAGAGGGACGAAAGAAAGGGTTAAGAGCGCCTTACGTACAAGCCGACAGATGCCTTCCCACGTTTTTTCGTTGAGACATGTGCCCGGCGCGGAAGGCGAAAGGGTTGAGAAATTCAGTTGCCGGCCGGGTGGGGCAGCAGCGGCGGCAAAAAACTGCCCCACGATACAAGATTCCGCCGGTAATCGCTGCGAGCCGCGATTCCACGCGAGCAAGGGGTGAATTCGATTAACGGGCACGGGGGTCATGGTCTTTTTCTCAGATCAGACCGTGTTTTTTTTTTTTTAAAACCTCTGTCCCTCTAATAACCGGTCGGTGCCACGCACCCCTGGCCACCGTGAAGCTCGTGCGTGTGTAAACAACGATTGTTCATTCACGGCGACTCGTATGAGAAAATCCTCCCGGTCTATATCGCTTGTAACGCAATATATCAAAGGACACTTCTCGCCCTTCGTGACGTCTCTGTTTGTCAGATTTCTGTCGAGGGTGTCAATTATTCGTCGTGATCAGTTTTCTTCAAGTTCCGTCCTGCCACCTCGGTTAGAGGCTCGCCGTAATTTTCTGTGAATTCGGGCGACGATCTTTTTCCGATTCTCTCGAATCGATCGATCGTTGATTCTGTATGATGATAAGCGCCGTATGAAATTTCAGAGGCAAAAGCAAGCCCAAGCACCCCGCGAAGGATCCCAGAGGAAACTATCCAAAGCTCTCGATATAGTTATTTTAGCTCTCGATATGGTTATTTTGGTAGAACAAGTATACGCTATCTACAAAAGGGAGAGAAAACTACGAGTTCGATGGCGCGATAATTTTAGATTGGGACGTACTTGGATTTGAATTTTTTTTTTTTTTCTATTCGCAAGCTTTTGATGTGTGTTTGCCGGTATGCACTTAAGCGCCCCGACACGTCCGCCGCATCTCCAGCGACGACGACTGTTTTAACTTGCTTGAGACTTGCATCGATTATGTAGGGAGCCCTCGAAACGGAACAAAGGAAACGGCGGACAAAGAGCGTTTAAACGGGAATCTATCTGTACAAGTATCGAGGCAAGCATGAAACCCACCACCACCATATGCGTGCGCACGAGTAGTAACGAGAACGTGTCGCGGCGAGAAAGAATTAATATAAGATTTCGATCGTTAGAGAGGTGCGATTATAGCGGAAGATAGAGATATGTATTTACGCGCGAATTACACCGAAATCGATCCGATCCTTCTTCTTGTTTCATTTCCCCATCGGTTAATTACCGGCACCGCGTATCAGCGAATTTGCGAGTTGGACGTCGGATTTGGTACATACATGACTGACCTTCGACGTGTGGGTACGGAGGCTGGACTCCGTGGCGAAACCCTTGCCGCAGATGTTGCAGTGGAACGGCCGGTTCTTCGCCCGCTCCACCTGAGCGTCGTGATTCCTCAGGTGTTGCTGCAAATTCGACAGTTGGATGAAGGCCCGCCCGCAGTCCGGTAAATGGCACTTGTACGGTCGTTCACCTGCGATCAGATACCGTAAGGCGTATTAGAATTTCGTGCGGCTGTGCACGAGCGTACGTAAATTGTGTTACGGTGGAACACGTAACGGCCCCGTACACGCTCGATCGGGAAATTCGCACCGGTCATGCCACGTGATTTTCCTCGAGAACGGCTCGAAATTCGAGATATTTAATCTTCCATCGAAGGATGAATCGAAAGACGAATAATTGGCGATAAATCTCTTTACCGTCAATTGCCATCCAAGATCATTTTTATACAATAATAATATTTACTACGAATTATTAAAAATTTTCAACTTTTACTTTTTAATAAATTTTCGATTCACATTTCGATGGACTATCTATATTCATATCTATTTATAGCAGTCACGTTCCTTTCCTATTATTCGTAATCATGCATAAAGTATTCATGTTCCGTAAGCCGTTTATACCGTTTACTTTTGATTGGCGTGTAAGAGTAGGTATCATCCGTTTAACGTATCGTACATTCAATATTAACTTTGTCCTCGCGGTCTGGCGCGACGAAGATTGATGAAGAGATTGAAACGTCATTAATGACTCGTTTGTCAGCTCGCCAAGTATGTCTCTCACTCCTCGGCTTGTTCTTAAAAGGTAGAAGCTATGTGGAAAAACGCGCTTAGGAAGTGAATTGGCTGGTCAGTGACTCTCGGCGCTTTTTTTTCCGGGGCTTTTTTTACGGGCATGCAACAGGTTTCTACATCTACATCGAAGAGTAGGTGGGAAGAAAAATACCGCATTTTTCTCCGTGCCGCCGCGCGGGCAGAAAGGCGCGGACGGCGCCGCGGCTACTGCGCAAATTGGAGGCGGCTAACGCGCAAATATTTTCCATGCAAATGCGCGATGTTATTTATTGCACGGTCTTAGGAAAATATCCGTTTGCATCGAAAATACGAATATTTAAGCGCCCCACCCGCGTAATAATAATAAAGCAGCGTAGTCTCTCGATCGTTTAATCGCCTCGATCGATCAGCATTCGAGAGGCAGACTTCAGCTGCCGCTGCGTTTTTATTGCGTTTTTTTCCCCCTCCCCTCCCCCCCCTCTCCACGGCTCGCCGTTCGTCTCGAGTGGACTCGATTCTAATTCCCACAAGCGATTGGCTCAATTTAACTTTTATTAATATCGACATTCTTCCCCAATCCTTTTTACCCCGGGCACTTGTTCCTTCTGCCCTCTCGCTCTCTCTCTCTATCTCTTTTTCTCTCTCGCCTACCTCTTCCTCTTACTCTCAGTCGTTTCACGGGATTCATCTTTTATTCAGTCGCGTGATTCATCGGAGAATTTCATCGTGTTCGATTTAATAAAAATAACTCGAGCGAGCAAAATTAGATTCTGCAATCTTTTATCGCGCGCTGGCATTTGAAACTTCCGGGCGTAAAAACGAAGCATGCATTTTTAAAAATGCATTCGAAAAAAAAATGCATTTTTAAGCGTACGCTGTTTTTTTTCCGCCGCGAAAGATAATGGAAGCTTCCTTGTGTATATGATGTACGATAAAAGTAGTTGGATTTTAGAGCGGTACGGCGGCGGACTGGCAAGTCTGTTATTAAAGGAAGCGATTTCCTGGAAGAAACGAGCGCGCGAGCTGATCGTTCCTATTTATTTCCCACCTGAAACGAGTGCAGTGGGAGACACTTCTGTATAGGTGTTTCCACATGAGACGGAACGCGCGTTACCGCATTTGTCTTAAATTATTTACCAGGAGAATCCACTTCCGCGTACGTTTTGTATTCATGCAAATTCTGTGTTCTAGAGTACATGCTCCTCTACGGTACACGATGCAAACGAAATTAATTAATGATCACTCATCCTCAATAATTAATTCCCAAATAATTAATTAAAATACGCTACTTGACGAAACGCTTATGTGTACGCAAGAAACCGCTAGACTTTCTTTCTAGACGTCACCGATGTTACCGGTGTATTAATACGTTTTTAATTGCGACAGGAAACATACGGTCACTCGGCTTCTTCACGAGTGACTAAGTCTTTTTTTTCTTTACACACAGACATGTCGAAACAAAGTATTCTTTTACGTGGAGAAAATATTTAATTATGCAATAAGGACGGCCTTGTTCTCTCAAGAGGAGAAAAAGAAACGTTAGAAAAGTCGCTGTTGGAATTTTTATGAAGGGACACTTGGCTTTTCCCTTCCTCGCCCGAGACCGTATGTTTTCTGTCGCGCTACAATTAAAAACGTATTAATATACCGGCTATAACAACAATAGCATCGGGGAGGAAGCCTAGTGGTTTCTTATTGTCGGCGCTTAATTGCCGGTTGAAACATTTATTTGTAGAATGATGAGCTCGCCCACGTGTGTACGCTCGCACATACGTAATATTCGCTTTTTTTGTGCGCTTGACGTTACCGGAAGCCGCGACGGTAGGAACAAACGCGGCGAGAAGGGTTACAAAGTGAGCACACCTCTCTCTTCCTCCCGTTCGTAAAAGGGAAATAATGACATAGAACACACGACTCCGGTCATTCGTTTCCACGAAAACATTCAGTTTTCCCGCACTATTATACGATAAACGTTGCGCTGACATGATGCCGAACACGGTAATAAAAAAAAGTAATAAAAGGACATTGCGGTAACATATACACACAGCATTGGTATGTCGAGCGTGTAGTTGGCATTCATTTTTTTTTTCTACCTCGTTTATCGTTTAATCGACCGTGTCATTCACTAAGGTGTTAATCCGTAAATGCGCAGTATGGTCAAAATATGATTTACACAATGATCTCTCGTTATTCAATTTTTGGTCATGATTAAATTTTCGCTAAACTGTTAAACAAAAACGACAATACAAATGATGATTAGTGACGTATTATAGAATATTATATGTATACGAGAGATAGATGATTTCCTCGGTAGCTCCCATCGGGTTGGAAACATTACGTATTTTTTAAAAATAATGAAATAATTCCTCATTTTAATATAATAACTTGCCATCTTGTAATAATTCGCGTGGTCTCGCGCGCGGCGGTGGAGCTACGCGGAAGAGTTATGATTAAATTTAAAATCTCGCGTGCGAAACGAAAGGACAAGAGATGGAACAACGTGGAGGGGGAGAGGGAAGAGGGATCGCTCGAGGTCTTGCCTTGTCGAAGGGTCTAGCCCCAACTCTTTGAAATCCCCTTTGTCGACTGCAGGAATTACGAATTATAAAGAACTTTTGATGAATCGGTGCACCTCGGCAAGTATTCATTCCGACATTCGACATTGAACTTCTCTTAAATTTTATAAACCCCCGAATGCCCTCACATGCAGCGGAACAAAGACAACGTTACAACGGTACGTTAATAATAATGGTTATTGATCGCGAGGAGCTCCAATTTTTGACTAATAAGACAGTTTCAATTTGAAAAGTGATTGATCGCGCTTGACTTTTTCCTTGATATCTCGCGCTTTAATATTTCGAAAATATCGTCTGGCTTGGACAGCCATAGGTAAAATATAATATTTGCTGCCACGTTGCATTTTCGTACGAGCTATAAATTCTATCCGTCATTTCGGGGCCCGGACAATTTCAATTTTATTCCATTAAAAATCGTGATCATTGTTGCACGAACGAATTTATCGCGCCAGACATTCTACATGAATTTCAACATTTAATTTTGACGTACGGTTACTACCCTCGAGCTCTCTCTCCCTCCCTGTCTCTGCGTTCGCACGGCTCGCCTACCCCTCTCTCTCTCTCTCTCTTTTTCTCTCTCTGCCAACACCCTCCGATATTCTCTAATCCTCTCTCTCTCTTTCGCTCTCTCGCTCTCTCCCTCCTTCTCACTCTTTCCTCTCGTACTCGCTCTACCTCTAGCGTTGGCGCAAATCATTTTCGGAATATCAAACACCTCTGACAGAACGTCCAATGATTTCCCACCCCGTTCGCCCTTTCGCCGCATAGCGACCCTTTGACGCCGGCCGCGCCTGCGACTCTTTTCGCGAGATCTCGCGTTCGCCAGCTGCCACCGGCCGTTGGCGACATTTTTAGCGCATTTTTTTTTTCCCGCGGCGCCGATACATCTCGCCGCACCACTCGTCAAAATCACCGAGCACGCGAAAGTAGGTAGAAAGCCCGGCAAAAGCTCGCACGTGGTTGGACGTGTGAGCACGAAACAGCCCGTGGAATCGCCACCTCCCTCCTTTCCACCTTTCCACCACCTCGGTCTGACCGCTGGTGTGTGCTGTGATCGTCCCTCGCACACCCGTGCGTCCCGGGTCTTGTACCGGGTGAATGTTATATGCCGGGTGGACGGCCACCCACCCCCTCGCGCTCGGCCACCCCCTTCGCAACCCGCGGCCCGGCCCGGCCCGGCACGGCCCTACCGCTCTGCCGCGCGCGCGGCCCACTACACGTCCACGGCAGAAAATTAATGTCCCCTGCAATCCATGTATAATGCATTCGCATTTCGTTCAACGAACAAATGAACGCACCGCTAGAAAATTTACGTCCCATCTCGCTCACGACCGACCGTCTTTTCTCTTGTTTCGACCTCTCTCTCTCTCTTTCTCTCTCTCGCTTTCTCCTCTCTATTGCTCCCTATTGCTCTCTTCTCCCTCTCGTTTTCTTTCCATCTCTCTCTCTCTCTCCCCCATTCCAATTTCTCTCTGTCTTTCCCTTCGACCATCCCTCACACGGGAATTCGCGAGCGGAAACGCGCCGGCCCTGACCAACTCGCGGCCGCGCTCGCTCATTCTCTCTTCCGGCCGCGCGTTTCCATCTCTCACACCCTCCCCTCTCGGCTCTCGCCCCCGTCCACGCTTCCTCTTCCCCGGTCCCCTCGTCCCGTACTCCCGGCGTCATCGAAATTCCGGCTGGAAATCATTAAATTGCACGCACTCACACGCACGTGCGTCGTTCGCACTGATGGCTGCTCTCCTGGCGAGTCCCCTTCACCCTCGACCCTCCCGCTCTTTCGCTCTTGCGACCTTCTATGACACTCGTCGAACTATCCACACGAGTGATACCTCGAATTTTGGCGTGTACCCGGGGTGAGGGGTGCGTCGATTTTGGCGAATACGCACTGTTTCCCGTGAAAAATTGACGATGACAGCGATGACGATGGCGCGCGCGCGCGTGAAAGGCAGAGAATGAATTTTCGCAATTATCGAGAACGATGCAATATTCCGTACTACCCGTTATTTTCCGACATATTCGTGAGACAAAAATGATCAGTATTGAAAAGCGAATACGTTAGAGAATAGAATGGACAGAGTTGCGAATGGAGATTCAATCGTGTAAAAATGCTTGTAGATATCGACTTGTAGAGAGATATCGTGAAGGTTCGAAGACCATATCAAACTCGAGCTGCACGCCTAGTTTACCACATTGTTATCAAGAATCGTGAATGAAACTATTTCACTTATCAGTATATTTCAGCCGATTTTCGTTTGATCAACGTATCTTTTGAAGTAGCACACTTTGCGTTAAGATATAGATATAGATACGACGTTCGAGCGATATATTCCAGCGATATTAGATTTCTCTGCTAGCTTAGCAGCACTTTTCTATGTACATATAATAAAACAGATACATAATTACGCTTCAAAGGATATCGATAATGTAGATAGCGCGGACAAGGAGTTTGCTTTACCTTCGCGATGAAGTCGAAATAATGATTAATGACGATTTCAAGAGCTACATTAGATGGGAAACACTTAAATGCTAAACAATAATCAGGCGATTACGTGACGAGAGCGGTTTGAACTTTGTGTTTTGCGCCTTTCGGGGCCACGTCCGTCGTGTTATTCAGGCGGCGATTAATGGTATGGATTCGTGCGCGTTCTAGGTGCAAAGTGGCCGTTAAAAAATTTAAGTTTCTCATGTACGGCGCGGATTGCATTAACCTTGGTTCGACGGGAAAGTATTTTCGGAAAAGGCGGTCTGTAGCCCGCCTCGGCTCGTTGCTAATTAAAGCGCGCTTATCCGCGCTGCTCTCGCTAAAGCGAGAGTCGAAAAGCGATTAAACTTCAAATTTAGCCTAAAAGTACGACGATAATGTGACAGCCTCCATTAATTTTCTTACGCGTCCGGGAATCGTTGATGCCTCTCCTACATCCGCGGGGTCCGCGGAGGAAGCGATCGTTCGCGGTGATATAAAAAGATTTCCGTTGTGACAAAGACGATTGTGGGGATGCGCGGAATATCCGGGCGAATGATCAGGGCGGGGGGAATGATTCGGGTTCTCTATCAGGTGTATGTTAAATTAGCAGCTAGTAAATTCGCGCTAGTAAACGTCCTTCGCGCGCGCTCGCACCGCAACAAAAATAGAGAATTAATTATTTAGACGAGTTATGGGCGCGCCACGTTTATTGGTTTACATTAATTACGGTTTCGCTAGCCCGGCTAGTGCGAGCCGAACAATTGAGTCGTTGTGTTTTGATAATTATTCCCGTGACAGTCATTAATAATCAAGCGTGCTATATAGCCGTATAATTAACTGCTATACCGGAACCGCCTTCTGCTCCCCCGACGACCCCCTCGACACCCCCGAGCGAATTCTTTCGTTTTCGGGAAAACTCCGAGATGTGTTCGGTCGATTTTAAAGAGATTTCGCTACAATGAGGAAATCCAGAAATCCAAATCTCGAAAGAGGAAAGGATTATTCTTACCAATTAAAAGTTTATTGAATAAAAGCGAGGAGATGTAGAGAAGTTTTAGAAGTTATATATATATATAAAAGATATATATATTGGGAAAGAGAGAGCAAACTCCCTATCAATTATACTCTGAAAATAAGCTACTGACTTCATAGAGGTGTTAAAATGCGGTAAGCGGTTAAATGACCGTTTCAACCCTTTGATGTTAATTCGTTGGCGAAAACTGTCATCGAGAGGTATGTCCGTTCCGCGGGAAACTGGGCGTGCGGGGGTGGTCAGCGTCGGACAGATGAAATTACTTTCCGCGAGAATCATTATCGGGAGGTACCATCAGATTTATCGAAAGAAGAGCGCGGGAGCATTATCATGGACGCGCCTGGAAATTTATAGGGTCCGGAATTACCATGAAACCGGCGTTAGTGCCACGTTCGGCATAGCGTATATTGCGCTAGGAGAACACGTTACCGGGCACATAGAATTCGAATGAGAGCGAGAGAGTGTGTTAGAGAGAGAGAGAGAGAGCGGGGAAGGGGAGAGGGAGAGAATGCATCCCTTTCCCGAGCAATGCAGCCGAGCGTTTCACGCATGCATGGAAATCATTAAAATAAAATGGCCGATAACAAATGACTGTTGCAAAGAGGGGAGCCCTCCCGGTTGGCGGCCATCTTGGTTCACGTGACCGTCATCCGGGCAACCACGGGCACGCCACGCCCCTTTAATGATTTCTACCCCCTGGCGAATGTGCTCTACGTACGTGCGAAATTTCTCTCGTGTATATGTGTGTGTTTGTTCAGGGATACGCCGGTGTGTGAGTATATCCCCCGCATACGCGGGGTACAGTCATCATCAGTAGTCTAGGCGAAATCACCCTCTGGTACAGCCTCTTCCAAACTCGCCGAGTCAGCGAACGTTCTCGAAAATCGCATTTCCCGGGGATTGAACGCCCGGGGTTTTACGTTATTCCTTGAGAAGGGAGAAAGTGTCTGCACGGTACTCGTAGCATGATGAATTATGCACTTGAGTAGCGCACGATGATCCAGTCGGATTTCGTTTTCAGTTTGCCAGTTTGATTGGTTGCCTGGTAGGAACGGCGGCGTCATGAAGCCGGCAGGAATCATGGTGTCATGCGAACATCATCATTGCGTGAAACGAACTTTGCACCGGCACCGATTACGATTTCGGTTTAGATTTCGACGCGACGCACATCGAATTCTTGCGGGGAATCGTCATTTTTTCCATCTCCCTGTCGCCCAAGGTTGAACTGACATCAGAGTCGTACTGGCCGATACCGACTTTTCGGTTTTTGCGATCGCGAAACAACTGTAGAGATCGTTCTCGCGTGTCTGCCCGGCGTGCCCGAAATAGGCGAAATCCGAAATAAGCGAGATTACGGCCGGGATTCAATTCCGGTCCTAGACAATGCCGAGATAACGATACGCCTGGGATGACGTCGTCGGCGGTGCCGTTGCATTTTGCAACTCGTCGTCACCGACGACGTCGTGCGGGCTCGGCGCCCGAAAGTTCAAGGTTCGCGTACACACAGTCAGCCGGAGTCGAAGTGAATTTTCGAGTCGATAGCAGGCAGGCGGGCAAGCAAGCTCGGGGAATCTAGTCTCGGCCCGGCGGCGGATACTCCGTTTGATGATGCGGGTAAGGCACGCGGGCAAGCGTTCGGGAATCGCGGCCGGGCACAGCAAAGGGCGGTAATAGTTGATCAATAATCCCGTAACTTGGTTAGGCGCGCGTTTATTTTGCCGAATGCGACCTATTCGGCGCCGCCGAACGTCAGCCGGCATATTAAGCGGCCATGAAAGTTTTATGAGGCAAAGATTACTGCCGGAGTCTCCACTTTGTCCCACGTGTCGTTATTACGGCTCCCGCCCGTTCCGTCCCCGCGCGCGTTCCACGCCACGTTTTTCCGCGTTCCCGGGAAACGGGCTCTCTCTCTTTCTCGTAATGTCGCCAACCGCCCGCGATCAGTTGTCATTTGATGCCGCATGTAGATTGGGCGATTTTCAAAGGCATATCTCTCTATGCAAAATGCCGAAAATGGAGTTAAAATGATTCAAGAGATTGCGCATCGACCGCGCTGTCTGATATTAATCGCTGCGTGGAGTAAAGGTGGCCAGAAAAAAAAACCGTATTAAATTCGCCGTGAAGCAGCTTCGCGAATTGATATAATCTGACGAGTTTAGTCATCTCGCGGCCAAGAGATCGTTATCGCGCGTATTCGCGTATTCGCGAGCAAGGTCGTTCAACGCTCGAAGCTGCAACCGCGCGATTCTTCCGACCGATGATGCCAACGAACTTCCTGTTGTTGTCGGTTGGCCCGGTCGTGTGCGGGTGGAACATTATTCGGGCATATGGTAGTCCCTTCTCTCGCTCCATCTTCCTTTCGCTCTCTCTCCCACGCTCTCGCCCTCCTATCCTCTCGGAGCGGTTCACCTGCCTCGCCCGAAACTCTTTGCCTCTTATTTTTTATTTCCTTTTTTTTTTTTGACCGATGCCTTCGCTTTTTCGGGCCATCCACGGGGAACATCGGGGTTACCGACCCGATTGAGGCCCGTAACCCTTCCTCGTCGTTGTGGCACGCTTATTTCCACGCATCCGAGGCCGATGAACCCCTTTTTTTCTGCGATCGGTCACGACCCCGTAAATCGATCGGCCGCCACGTGGAATAATCGAAAGCCGCGATACGGAAATGCGATGGATTCGGTGAAACCGCCCGCTTTGATTTCGTCCGCGACTTCACTGCGAGTTCGGCGCGAGATTACTCCGGTCCTATTATTACACTGTCAGTCGCCGAGGTTATTGAGTTCACGAATCAGCGAATCAACGAAAGGGATTTCGTATCCTGTCGGTAGATTTAGAGGGACTCGAAGGTTAAGGTTGGAATTGAGAGATCGCCGCCAGGTACGCCAGGCATACCGCTTTCGCGTTCTGCTTCCGCAGACAAAAAACTCATCGAGCAGAATACTTGGCCGACAACTTTTCTTCTTCGTCGCCGTCGAGCCACCGAGCTCTAATTTCGGGCCGGCCCGTAATTTTTCTCGCGCGCGCGGGCTCAGCCGAGCATAATTTATTCCCGATGCCTGATGAGACCCATTGTCGCCGAGACGATGCCGGCGCTCGCTCGGTGGCGAAGGGGGTTGAAAACGAGTCGAGTCGAGCGGGGAGGGCCCGCGGAAGCGAAGAAGGGTTGAAGTGGTCGCCGCGCTCCTAGTCAAGGAGAGACGAAAAAAGGAGGACTAAAGAAGGACGAATTATATAAGACACCGGAAGAGGAGTACAACACGCGGCGCCTGCTTCCTCCACCCATCCGCATCCGTCCGAGAATGGTTAACGATCGTTTCTGGATGCAGGACAAGATCATCGTCCCCTTTCCCCCTAACGACAATCTCTCGTCGCTTAACAGGCATTTCGTCGAGACCTTTTTTTCTTTGTCTCTTTCTCTTTCTGTTTCTCTCTCTTTCTCTCTTTCTCGTCGTGGAACGACGAACCTCGAGTCATTAGGCAGACCAGGGTAAAAAGGGGTAAAAATTAATGTCTCAGAACGAACGCTCGGCCTGTCGAGTGGCCGGAGCTAAGTCCTGATGGCCCTCGTGTCTTTACGATTTTTCATCGCGAGCCATTTGTTCGCTGGATCCTGGAAGGCTATACTCTCCCTCCGCCCCAAGTTGAACGACCTTTGATTCCTCGATGAGGTTGACGTACAGCTGAATTAATAACGAACTACCATTCCGAACGGCTCTAATTATAGGTAAAATTCGATTCGAAAAGTGAAAAATTTGCCGAGATAGATAAGATCAACTTGTTTTGAGAAACGTAAAACCTCGAATAGAACGGGAAAACGACGTTACAGTGTTGCGACGCGTTGCGAAACGAGTGTTTGCGAGAAAGCGAGTTCAGTCGGGCTGGTTAAGCTCGCACATCGCTCGAAATCGTCCACGCGCCTTCAAGCGCGCACACGGGCGAGCTGCGGAGTACGTTCACGTAGGTAGAGCGTGTGTAACACGGATACGTATCACGCACACAAACGCCGGGGCCCCCGAAGTTTCCGACGTAAGACGGCGGAGATCCGCCGCGTTCTCGTATGCCGTATGGCGTCCTGCGCGTTACCTCCCACACATGCCGTGTAGAAAGTTTACTAGATGGAAATCTATATCTTATTTTACGGCCGGCCGTGCTCAATATTCTTGACCCGCCGGCCTCGAGAGCGGCCGATATAAATGGTCCGCGTAAATCTTTCCAGTCCGAGCAGTCTCGGCACCGCCGTGCCGCGGCGGCGCCGATAAAGAGATGCATCTCCTCTTCGCGGAGATGGAAAATATTATCGGCGCGCTGCATTATCGCGAAACTTCGATGCGCTTTAACGGCTTCGGATTAATTATATTCTGCCCGAGAGAGGAAAGATACGTACATCTTCTTTGTTTAGGCGAAATGGTGTATTGTCCAAGTCCAACGTATTATTTAACAGGTCTAGTCTCGTTCTATTTGACTCCTTACTGTATCGCGATGAATAAATTAGTCATCCGTAAATCCATGTCGCATCGTAATCACAGACGGAGCGATTAATATTACTAAGTCATTAATAATATCAATAAGATACATCGTTAATGCAATCGCGTAGCGATTCGTGTTTTGCAATCGTAATGTTTCCGCGATAATCGCCGATGCTGCATCAGCGGTATCTATTTGTTCCACTTAAAGATGCATTTTTATTCCGGACTGTCAGCGCGGACGGTTCTCATTTTGTATGGCTTTCATTCTCTTTATTGGATTATTGGACGGCCGATGCGATAGCGCGCGGGACGCGTCATCGGTAATCGGAGTAATTGCAGATGCAAAATAAATATTACGTTGTCGCGCTGGCGGCGTGGATTACCTATCTCCGAGCGATCGAGCGAGCGAGCGCGCGCGCGCGCGCGCTACTAATAACTATCGATAACACAAATGAAAAGGAAAAAGTAAAAAAAAAAAAGGATGAAAAGAGAGAAACGTTGGAGCTCCGCCGGCGTCGTGGCATTTGTCGGCGCGAAGTTATTGCATTCGAGGCTGAGGAGCAGTTAAGTATCCTTAACCCACTGACCGGTTCTCCGCGGCGCGCTAAAACGTGATAGCGCTCACGGTGCGCCGCGCGCGCGCGCGCGCTCGCTCGCTCGAGGATCGTATCTGATTTTGCGCAAAAAGTCCGGCTTTCGTGCCAGATTAGAAAGTTAATCTACATTTCGTTAGGTGTAACACCGTTCACCGCGGCGCGGCGTGTAAGTGTAATTACAGACGGCGCATATATCGCGAGACAAATACGAGCGGGAAGGCCGGGCTTCGCAGCCGCCGAGTCCCCGTTTACCGAGTACACGTTTGAATTTCGGCTCTCCACCCCGAGCACCCTTTCCCCTCGCTGCGCAGCCATATGGCGACGCGACTTTTTCGCTCGGAATAAAAATATCGCGGATATTGTTATTCATGGCGCTCATTGGTAACGAATAACATCCATTAGCGAGCACTCAGAGAGAATTCAATTACGAATAAATAAATAACTGCGCGAAACATTATTTTGGTACATTCGACATCTACAAACGTATATAATACATATGTATGTATGTATATGTATACATTTTTCGAAAAGCGCTCTCCACGCTCGTGGAAAATGACGAGATTTCGAAAACGAAGTTTCCTGCGGAATAATTAATCCGTGCCGGAAGAGGCCAACGCGCGGATATTTTATTTGTATTTCAAATATTCCTTTTGTTTCCACGACGTACTTATGTTTCGCCGTGGAGGAGGGATTTTCGTCTCGCTAGGAGAATCTTGAAGGAGCGTCTGCCGCTCGCGAAAGGGTTGCGAAAGTAAGTCAGTAAAGCAAGGGTGAACTTTCGGCCGAATTCAAAGATTAAAACGGCGGTGTCTCTTTAAGCGTCTTGCGAGAATCGCGAGCCTCCCGCCGCTTCTGCCGCATCGTCTCGATTCACCGACGGTCTCTCCGGGGCGTCATTTTTAATTGCTACTTCCAAAACGTGCGAACGTTTATTCACAAAATGTGTGTCGTTAATGGGAAGGGAATCGCGGCGCGTCGCTTTTAACGGCCGCGCTAAATAAACGATGAAATGAAAATCACGAGTGCATGAAAACTAACGCGACCTTGCTTTTTATACTTCAACGAATACTTATTACTTGTAGCTGCATCTCGGACTATTCTATATCAGCTGCGAGAGCGATAAGATAGCCGCGGAAAAAAATCACTCTCATGGCAACAATCTCAGGACGCGCTGCGGATTTGCGTGTTGCGGAAAAAGTGAACGCGCTTTGAAAAACCGTCCATAGAGAATATATGCTTACAACGGTGAAATATAATAACTTTGTCTGCACACCGAGTTTCGCGGCGCGTATTAAAACCGCGCACTCTCTCTCTCTCGCGTACGTATATATTTTACGATTTTGCTTCTTTAACTTTAATTAAATTATGAAACTGACACGTTTTGATACGGTAGTGCTAAAATACCAAGTATCCGATATTAAGGCGCAATCCGATTATTAAATCGGCTCGTGCATTAAATGCGGGCTATTTCCCGAGGAGCGTTAAATTCCGTCTAAAAGTATCTCGCTGCCTTTCTTCATAACTGAACTCTCCGGAGAACTCTCGAGAGTCACGTGATTTGTCCGGCTAGGCGAGCTCGCGGTTTCCCTTCCCATTAAATTTTAATTAACTGCGGGTGGGAAAAAACGAAGTAAGTGCACTATACCCCACAATATGCATACTATAGCCCACGTTTTGCCATCCCGCGTAATTAGTTTCATCGACCACTAAGGCCGTACAAGGTGTTGGACAAAAAGATAGGAGACTCGCCGTGAAAAAGGACTTAACCGTTGTTCCTCGTTTGAGAAGCAATTCGAGAACGTGGTACTTATATTCCGCACAATCGTTCTCCTTCGTATAATTAAGAGTTGAGAAAAACGAAAAGAAAAGCGGAAAGAGACGATAGAGCGTCATGGTTTCGACATCGCGAGGGTCAGACTCGGCTCCGATAAGAAAATTTACGGTTTCGCGAAAATAAATTATTCTCGTTCGCGTTTTCAATTCGTCAATTTCTCGCGGAGTTTTCTATCGTTACGCTCTGCTGCGCAAAAATGTCAATTTACCGGCTATTAGTTCGCCATTCGGATCTGTAAACAGAGCGTCGTGCAAACATTGCACCGAGATTCCTTATCTCGTATCACAAACAGCCGTGCGGTGACAATCGGCGCGCGCGGGCTGGCTCGCAATGAGTCGGAAAAATTGCCAAGGCGATTCGCGATCGTGTGGCTCCCGTCGTCGTCGTTTCGTCGCGGTCTCATAATCGATAGCGGAAGTGATCAGCGCAACAGCGGGGCTCGACGGGCGTATAAAAAAAAAAAAGATTGACGGTCAGTCTATTGTCGAATCATTTTGTTCGATACGATCCAAGGTCGAGGTGGAAGAAAAAAAAAGCGTAGGCGTATATATACCGTTCTCCCCCCTCGCATCCCCACGGTAGAGACTCTATTCAAATTAACCCTCACGGAAAAAATGCGGAACCGCCGCGGAAGGGTTGGTAGAAAATTAGAATAGGCCGATGAGCGCGTCGATAGGCTATGCATATGCGCCGTGACTGTACGTTCGTTTCTTCGGCCACGGACCATACGGCGTTCCTCCCGGCTTAATCACTTTTCTTTTCTTCCCCCTCGTATCTTTTCGTATCTTTTCTCACCGGAGTTTACCGATATTTTAACGGATACGAGCGGGACGCGTTTGATCGCGGCAAAAGTGAAACGCAAAGCGGAGCAAATTCTTTTAATTGAGAAATAAAAAAATCACGAGGACTCGCTCTGAGCATCACGCGTATATAGTTATATTTTTAAAATAATATTTTTATATATAATTACATCTTGTTATTATATTACATATGCGTAGTATCTGAGCATGAACAAATTTGGTACAAAGTCAGTTATGCAAGAAGAAAGATCGCAAAGAAAGTTACAAACTTCATTGTCTATCGATAATCGTGTCTTTTTAAGTCGCTACGACGAAGCTGAAGTTGAGTGTGTTAATTACTAAATACGGGCCGGTTACATCGCTCGCAAAATTGCATGAATGCATGAATTCTGGCGTACGAGTAATTTACGAGTACGCTGCGCTGAACGCGGGCTGGTATTAGAACTAACGCTCGTTCTGTTAAAACATTCATAGCGAGGCTATAGGTCGGCTGGCTGATTAGCCTGCGATATTAATCAACGAAAATTAATCAACTTCCGGGTTTAGAATATTCTCGAAATGCAAAGATTTCGTCGATAATTTTACCGCGAACGTAGCTAAAAAGAGAAAAATATTTACGTGGGAGCTCGTCTCGCGACTCGTCGTTTTCTCCATCGTCATCTCGCTCGCAATTTTTATTTCTCATGCTTCAAAGCGTCGCCGTGCCGTTGTTTAATCTTTCATTCCGCGCCATTTGTGATAAAGGGACCACCGGCGTCGCTCTTTTCCGCGGTGCTCTCGGCCCGCCCAGGACCCCTCCGCGCCGCTTTCTCGTAGCTTTGATTTTTCTCGAGACGTCCGCCGAGAGGCATTCCGCCGCATGAATTCTTAACCGGCGAAATTAGCGAATTAAAAGTGCGAGAGGGACGGAAAAACGCGCGGACCCGGAACAGACTGCTGCAGCGAGGAGGCGAGAGTGCGAGAGCGGAGACGAGAGGAGAGAAGTTGGCCTCTGAATCCGGGAACGTTCGTCCTTTTCCTCCTTTTACCGCGGCACCTCGTAAATACGGATATGCAGGCTCGTTTCCAAACTGTTCCGCGCGCGCCGAGGCGGGCAGGGGTGAGTACGGTGAGAAACGGAGGTCGAGAGGCGGAAGCCTTAATTTTTATTCATGCGCCGACGAAACGGCAATTTTTCGCAGTATTAAGTGGGCTTTAAAATTGTCCGGTCAATTTCTTCGGCAGGACGTGCTCCTTTTTTCAAGCACCGCTATCACCGGCGTCGCGTCGCGGCGACGCCCTCTCCTAGGGCGGGCGAGTCCCCCTTTTTAACGCACCTCTCGCGGTCCTTCCGCCGATGGACGCGGAATCGCGCGCTCCATTCCGCGGAAAATCCTTTACAAATTACACCCAATGAGAGTACGCAGTCGCCCCGGGGAGAATAGCGATGTGCTATCGGTAACCTGGCCATTACGCATCGGCGTCTTTCATAGCGCCGATTACGCTCATAGACGGATCATTAGGTCATAGATGTTACCAAATGGACGCCCAGATTATGGGCTTTCGCAGCGTTTAACAATCG
>VBVQ01002051.1:0-28017 GCA_011636635.1 Tetramorium simillimum | reverse complement strand
GATGATAAACCCCCGATTTTTCGTCTTTCCAGATCTCGCCGATACGTATTCTTTGCAAGCCAACGATTATTTACAATGTCTATAAGTGGAACTGTTTTTATCAATTAAAATTTTCATAACCCTTTGAGTCCCACGCCAAATTCATAAAATGGGCCCAAAGTGCCAAAAATGAAAATTCATTCGATTTTACTGAAAATTCATATATGGAGGTTTTCGGGGTGGCTGATTACTGCAGACTTTAATATAGGAAAAAGTTTCATAGCAAAGATTTATCATTTTGTGGGACTCTGGACAAAGTCCTAAATGGCAAAGATCTTTGCCATTGGGACTCAAAGGGTTAAGAAGCCTAAATTACTCTTGCCCTAAGAAGCAAATTTATTTCTTGTTCTCTTTTGCCTAACAAAACAGCTTAGAATCCTAATTAGCGGCTTACCCAGTTGACGGCAAATGTCGGCCTTCAGATGCAACGGCAGTACCTTCTCCTTCAGCAGGGACTCGTAGTGCTCCTTGGCCAGGCGATACTTGCCCTGAACCTCGTACAAGTGAGCAACGTGGAACTTGACTGCAACAAACACGCGGAAGACGATTCCCCGATGAATATCGCGAATAGAGTCATCAATCTCGAGTCTCTCCCCGAGATTGATGGTCGCGAAGGAATTAAATTCGATCGATATATGTACACTCCGTCGAAGGCGAGCTTATCAGCTGGAACCCGGGCGAGGGAGAGCGGAGATCATCAATCAGAATTGCTCTAAGGTTTGATTAATTTTAACCGGTGTCGAAGCGGCACGTCGAAGCGAGACTGGCGCGCGAGTCCGGCTCGGCACGGTTATTTAAAAGCGCGACTTCCGGCAGGGAACTGTAAGTTCCCGCGCGCGAAATTCTCG
This sequence comes from Tetramorium simillimum, assembly GCA_011636635.1. Lineage (NCBI taxonomy): Eukaryota > Metazoa > Arthropoda > Insecta > Hymenoptera > Formicidae > Tetramorium > Tetramorium simillimum. The sequence continues at coordinate 27,130 of VBVQ01002051.1, read as the reverse complement.
GTATCCGAAAGAACGGGAAGAATGATTCCCGCGGCGCGAATCATCGCGAGTGGAAAACGTACAATTCGGAGTCATGAATCAGCCCAGTCATCGTCAACGTGACTCACACCCGCGAGAAACCTCAGAGCCTGCCTAGGAACTAGTTCTACATATCTCTACACGCGAGGCGCGTGGAGTGGGGGAATCCCCGCGAGGCCCGATTTCAATATTAATGACAGATTTCCCGATGAATGAATTCGGAATCAGGTTTTTTTTTTCTTTCCCGGGGAAAAAGCGGAGGCTGGCGTTAATCGGGAGTTTCCATCTCTTTATGACTTCGAAATTGAAGTCCCCCTTTGCAAGCCAAGTCCGCGGAAATTAAAATGCAATCTACTCGCGCTCCCGTGAAAGCCGGAGCTTAAAGCGTTTTTGCTTCTGACGCTCAACATTCACCGTGTGCGGCTTTACGAAACATGTAAATCTCATTGCTTTGTTAATGATTCGTGAGTTTATTATCGGGAGATTCAGGTCAATTTTCCAGTGTTATTTTGATTAGATGAATGCATGTTATTGCCCGGTTGCCAATGGAATCGAAAGTTGGTCACGAGTTAGGGTCGCGCGCGAAAGACAGACGAGATTTTAAAACCAGTAAAACTTGTACGACTGTTCATAAATAATTCCAGCCAAATCAAATCTCGTTATACCAGTCAAAGAAACACTACTTGTATTAGTACAAAAGCTATAATTCTTACGTGACAATAATATATCCGCAGATTTTTACACGAGACGATAAAATTGTCTCTTTATTCAAACGGACAGGTTTTACGATTTGCTATTACACTCGCAATAAGATTCGAACCATTGAGTTGAGTTGAGTTTCATTTGTCACAGTCTATCGCCTTTAATTTGAGCAATAAAATATCGTTTATTTAAGACACTCTGCACGTGCATACAGAATGTTAGATGCTGATTAAAAAAGTCTCTCGAGGAATTTCTCGTGTTAAAAATCAATCTCAGCTTATCTGGCTGAATTAGAGCTGAAATGTTCGAGTTCCTCGAAGAAACCGTTTGGATTGTACGACCATCTGCCGGGTCAGAGTTCGCTCGTTGACATGAACATCGGGCAAAAGGCGGTCAAGTTCGGTGGAAAGTGAGCGAACGGATTACGGAGTCGCGATGCGCGGGACGTCGGGAGCTGGGAGCTTCCCGGGTGTCTAGCGGCGCGAGATAAAGGGGCGGCGTGCGACTTACTCTCGAGCTTGGAGAAGGAGGCAGGTGTGGTGGCATCGATCAGGGCGAGAGTCAGGTGCTTCAAGGCGGCGTCGAACTCAGCGTGGACCTTCAGCATCAAGCCGAGCCGTAGGTGAACCTCGCAGGCCCGTGGAAATCCTGGTTCCACCCATAGCACCTGCTGGAACGCCTTCACGGCCCTGGAACACGCAAGAACGGCGCGAGGACCGTTATTAATCAGGCACGTATAATTAAACAAATTATCAATTGCTCTCGTTATGTATAAATAATAATATTGCCCTTGGATTTCTCGAGTGTATCCCCCTCTTTCCTTTTTATTTCTTGGCACCTTTTGTTAATTTATGATACGTCCACATTGAATTTATCCTTTATAATTGCGCTAACCAAATTTTTGTGTCACGGCCTGTCATTTTCAGAATGAAATAAAGCAAATTTTAGAATTAGAATTGAGTCTCTGAAGATGCTTTTCTGTTCCAGGACATAAGATTTTTATTTTATTGTCATTATATCGCTGAAAATAATCTGAAGTGGAGCCGAAATGTTTGTTTTTTAAAATCGTCTATAATATATATTTAAAAATTAAATAATTCACGCATTAACAACTGCTTACTCTTATTTCTCCCCCATTTAGTTCAAATATTATATTTAAAATATTATATTAAAAATATATTAAATGCATTTTAAGACGCGATACAAGAGATAACATAATTTGAGTTTCGAAAATGTAGTTTGTGCAATCTCTACAAAAATATAAATGTTTAATATACTATACATCGTGTTTCGCGCAATTTCAATGAGAAATTGTTTGACGAATTTTGAAATCGAATTTCCTCTCTACAACGAAAATGTCAGAAAAGACTTTGAATTTCACAGGAAACTTTTGTAAACTAAAAATCTCCCGTAAGACGGACAAACAGAATTACATTTTTTTTTTTCAATAAACTTCATATGAACTGTAGCAGGATTTTAACACGAGATCATTTTTCGAAAATGAAATCTCGCTCGAGAAAATTTCATTCAACTTCTTTTATATATTTCTTCACAATTTTCCCTTCCCTTTCCGATGAAAATGGAGACTTCAACTCAGGATTAAGTATTTAATCGCCACAGACAATTTTATTTTTCGTTACATTGTCGCGATCAAGCAAGCGAAATTGCTCGGCGTTACTCTCCGCCGTGCTTCTTGCTCCCCGTGAACTTTACATCGCCGCGTGCACGCGGCGGACGCGGCAAGGTGGACACGCAGGAAGTGGCCGGCATGTAATCGCTGTCACGCGACAATGGGGCCCCGCGAGAGAAAGGAAGGGGGAGCGGCGATGCGCGTAACAGTAACAACAATTGTCGCGAACGCGCGGGCATAATATCGCAAAGCCCACGTCGTGCGCGACGCGGATCGATACGCGCCGATCGATCGCACGGATGCACACGGGAAGCCGGAAACGGGTAATATACGCGCGCGAGCGAAGGAAACATACCGCGATGGGGCTGCAATATCGAGGCCTGTGCCGCGCGATCCACGTTTCAACGGCTCATTTCACGGATCGCGCTGAGGGGTATTCTTAAAACGTGAAAATTACCGGGTTGCGGAACAACCGTCTTTCCCTCGCCGAGAGCTTGCGAAAGACTTTCCGGCTACGGTAGATTAGATTAGCGCAGAAAGAAATTAGAAACGTGAGAAATTAAGAGTTGCGTAATTACGATATAATATAATTTTAAAAAGCAGGAGATAACGTTGATAACAAAGTGGAACTCAAGTGTGGAAAAGTGATACGTTCACCGATTTTCAGGGACTATGAAAAATAGGAAAAAGCATAAATCACTAAAATTTCATCACGCAAAATTTTAACATTACTCTGTTTTCAGATTTCACCGAATAAATTGCTAATTGTTGTAAAGTCTGAATTTGCATTCAACCAAATGACTTTAGTTCTCAAAATCTCAAAATAAAACTAAAATTGAGTTACACCACTTTGGTCAGCAGCTCAATTATAAATATAATTTTTAATATACACAATTCTAAAGTAGAAAATAATTATAATAGAATATAATTACATATGTATTTCAATCATAACTTCAATTATAATTAAATACAAATTAATTATAATTAAAATTAAATATAAATAATCCGTAATATACAAATTGCATTCGATAAAAGTTATATTAACCATATAATCTATATAATTGAAATTACATAACAAATTCAACATTCAACGTATAATTTAATAGAGAAACACTTTTATCTGAAATTTGCTAATCCCGGAGATAAGATAGAAATGATTTCTCGTTCGGAAAAGTACTATTCGATTTTTCTCGCTACCTCTTTTTCCCGGAAATTATTCCTGGTACGGAAAGTCGATGGTACAAAAGTGCCACGTTTTTTCACACGTAACCCAACGCGTTAACGAAGTATCCCGATAATGTGTACGCGCGAGAAGTTTGCTTTTCCCAGGAGGAGTAACGGCAGGGGTACGTGCATCGTGCGGCGAGGGTGTGCCTTCGATCGCCGTTTTATTCAGAGCGTCGTCCGCGCTGGACACGAGCCAATGTCAGTTTACAAGCCAGGCAAGAGCAACGTCGCGTCGTCGAAGACGTCACTTTCGTTCCCGTTAAACGACGGGGTCACGTTGTACATATAGGTCACAGCGTGCAACTGATTTCTCGTATCTCTTCGGGGGACGCGCAGTGCGTGTTCTTCTCCCGCGCTTCCCTCTCATCGTCCACCCTGGCCCCGGCTTGCCGTTTCTTCTTCGAACTTTCAAATTTCCATTCTATTCTTACTGCACTTCGCTCCTACAATACGCGTCTTCTTACACGTTATTCTCGTCCCGCTCGATTCCTATCGCTATATTTTCAGCTTTCTCTTTTCTAGCGCAATTTTCAGAAAGCGGATCGTCCAAGTTCCAGTTACTTCAAATTAAATGAAGACTATTTTCGGTCCAGGTCCGGATCTCGACGGCCCGATCATAATATTTTTTTATGTGAATTCGTACACTTCGTACACTCATTTCCAGCTCTCCGTTTATCTGTTCCTTAGAGGAAGAGGGGAAAAAAAAAAGCCGCGCCGCGACTTTGCGTGTCAGCACCCCTTGCCACGGGTCCACGCCAGCCAATCTTCCCTCTATCGTTCCAATTTTAGTATGCGCGCAACCGCCGAAGCCGGGTACGCGTGTCGGCGTTACCGTACACGTGCATAGACACACACACACACACACTCCGCGGCCGGCTGCATGTGCGCGACACACTTTTCACAGAGCGGGGTTACGGCACACTTTTCCTATCCTAAGCGAGCGAGCGCGGTTATGAAACACGAACGACGTAACGTAAGCGCGCGAGCGCGCGGGCATGCGGTCGCTTACGATTATCTCCGCGCCGCGCGATAAAGGCCCGTAACAGCTGAGCCGCGCGCCGCCTTTCACCGAATGCAAGCTGCATTTTCGCCAGACGATACGGAATTTTTCTGGCGGGCTCTGCAATCACTCAGAAATGAGGAATGCGATGATGAGAGAATTTAGGTTGTCCTATAGTTGATATTTGAATGGCGCGATGTAAGTGCACGATCAATTGTCCGTTTGAACATTTTTATTGTCTCTCTATGTGCAGAGCGCCGCAGAGAAATATTCTTAAAATTATATAGATATGAAAGGAAATGCTAAATATGTGGGGGATTTGGAGTGACGAATTAGATGAAGAGAGGGAAAGATAAGTTTTGGATAGAATAAGAATTAGAAAAGAAGAGGGCAAAAGGGAAAGAAAAAAATAGAGATAGTGAGATATCAGATTGTAAAAGTAAAATCGGAATAAAAAAAGAAAAGAATATAACTAAACTATGTAACACAATAAACCATAAAGATAAGTAAATAGGTAAATTATATACAATCTCAGGATAACGAGGAAAGAATGTAACTGGAAATATAGATTGTTGAGAGAGATATGGAAGACTGAATGATTAAGTATATTGATGTAAACCTCACAAATTCCGCTTCTTGGCTGTAAATTGAGGTGAATAAAATTCATTCACAATTGTATATTATGCACTGAAAAAAATTCTGGTAAAAACGGACGAATCAGAAAAATCTTGTAGGATTGATCGAATATTCTGGTTATCATAAATTATAAAGTATTGAGTTCTATTATAGTAACCAGAATCTCTATTGTAATAACCAGAATATTTGATCAATCCTACAAGATTTTCTGATTCGTCCGTTTTTAACCAGAATTTCTTTTCAGTATACGTGTACGTTCTTGTAATGAGTATGTGTAAATCTATAAATAGATTTGCAATTGATATTAATTTCAGCGACAGATTTTCCAACCGATATGCGACAATTGCATTTTAAAAAAACCTAATAAATAATGCAACTATGTAGCTTTATCGTTTTTGACGTGAAGTTTATAACGGTATCGGGGAAATAAGCGACGATTTAACGAGAAAGTAATAAAAAACGACGACCGTCGTAGTCATCGTCGCCGTCGCCGTTGTCATCCTCATGACGCAAAAGAGCAACGCGGTAGTAAATTCATTCATAAGAAGGCCCATTCATCGCTTCATTCACTCGCTTCGTTTCCTTTCGGGGTTCGTTGTCTTCGGCAATGAGTCACTCCTAACGCGCGCGCCGAGCCGAGCAGAAAGAGAAATGTCAGTGACTCGCTCTTCTTGCGAAACGAACGTGTAGCACAGTCGATGTGAAACAGTCGAACGAAGAAAAAAAAAACAAGAGAGAGAGGAAGAAAAGAGATGGAAATAATCGCCAGCGAATCGTCCGCAATTAAAAGAATAAATCATATGCGACGACGCCTGGAATAAGCGACCTTTCTCAAGATTAATTTTTAAATCGTCTCAAAAAATTATGTGTATACATTGAAAAAGAATTCTGGTTAAAAATGGATGAATCAGAGAAATCTTGTAGGATTGATCAGATAATCTGGTTATTATAATAGAACTCAATACTTTATAACTTATCAGAATTCCTACTATAATAATTATTAACAAGATTTTCTGATTCGTCCGTTTATAACCAGAATTTTTTTCAGTGTATATTTTTTGACGATAGACGAATATAACATTTTTAAAAATATGCTTACGATTTATTTCTTTTTTTTACCGATATTTCAATTAATCGCTTGGCGCACATTTTTCCCGGAATCTCCTTATTCCACGTGATATCGCCTACTCGAAGTTAGTCTCCTTGCTCGGTTACGCTCTGTATAGCGTAACGTAAAAATGGAAGCTTCGACGGCCCAGATTGCAATTTCGCGTGGCGAAAGTGTGCCATAATAAACGCGAGATCGCCGGTCGCGAAACGCGGCCGCGACCGTGGACGGGGGGAGAAGAAGGGTGTAAATGGAGTCGTTAGGGCAGCGTGACGTGTGCGGCGGCGGCAGGGCGCGGTATCGTTAAGGACGATCTCCGGGCGAAGCCGGGACCTTCTCATTATCGTGTAACACTTCGAATTTCCTGGCACGAGAGACGCCGTCGTTGCGCGTCGTGTGTCGCATCGCGCGTCGCGCTGCACGAAGGGTGCATTAAAATGCACCCTTCGACTGTTTAACCCGGCCGTTTAACACCTCATAAATTAATCCGTGAGTATGATCCGTTAGTTAACGCGGCAAGCTCCGTCGTTTGGTTGGCGACTTCCCTCGCAGGCGACTGACTCGCCCCTTCGAGACTCCGGTGAGTTTCGCGAGGGAATCGCGAAGCTAGACAAATAGCTGTCATTATTGTGATTTTCATATAAGATTATGATTACGTAGCGAGTTCGAGATTTGATCTCGAGACTCTCGATAATAAAGTAAAGTACCTCCTTCGGCGGTATATTTAATTGAGAATCTATACTTTCGTCTACTTTACTTATTAGCTGATGATATTAATTATTAATTTATATTGTTCCAAAATAACAAACTGCATGACAACGTTATTAAATTATCTCTAGGTAATTTTATCGTTTCCAAAATAACGGATTAAATTAGTCATTTGCTGTAAAAAAAAAAGGGGGTTCTCCTTTTGCCATAATATATTTAGAAATTATTGAAATCTTAAAAGTTAAACACTTGTACCTACAATATTGCCTTTAATAATTATAATAACTGTAATAGTTATCCGCTCGCCGGTGTATCTGAGAACGAACGCAACGGTTCGGAGAGACGACCGTTTCTGTGCAGTTGCAACGTCAACTGCAATAATTTCGACATGCCGCGGATAGAGCGAGAGTTCCGAGAAATTTATTACACGATCAGGTATAAATAAATATATTCCTCGCCCACGGAGGAAAACCCCCTCGAAGGATAATCGCTCTTAATGACTTCCTTATTACAATTTCGTTATCTTGATCGCTAGTGCGCGCACGCACGCACCTCCACCGAGACCCGGACACGCATCACGCACGTCACAGCACGCGCTGCATCGCATAACTCGGTAAATAATAACGATTAGACCGTATAAGATCAGCTTTACCGAGCAATTTCAAGAATACAGAAATATAAATATATTGTACACGGAAAAAAAAAACATTAATTTCAAACCAACAATATTATTCTCACATATAAGCAAAAATATAAAATCTTCTCTAAAGATTTTGATAATCTTAAACAGAAACAAAATTTCTTTATGTGAGCAAGTTATTATCTGTTCAAGATTATCAAAGTCTTTAAAGAAGATTTTATACTTTTGCTTATATATGAGAATAATATTGTTGATTTGAAATTAATGTTTCTTCCGTGTACGGATAATTGAAAAAATTAAAATTGTTTCTTCCTTTTTATTTATCTTCGAAAAATGAACGTTTTTTCTTCCTCATTTATTTTCCATTTCCCTTTACGGGAAGTTATTCTTGTCTCTTCCTTTTCAAGAGAGGCGGAAAAACCTGGACGATTTAACTGTTGTCGTTAATGCCGACAGTACGTAAAGTAAACTCGAGGAGCGAAACTCGATTATTCACGAAGAAACAAAACTTATCGTTGGACTCGCGATTTTCTCCAAATCCCGCGGCGAGCCGGAGCGGCGGTGTGGTGTGTATCGATTTCGCAGTTTGTTACGCTACAAATGTTTGCGTTACGCGCGAAATCTGGAGCACACACACACACACACACATACATACACGCGTCTTTCCTGGAAGCGGCGGAACTTTTCTTACGTAGGATTCGTACTGTCGCGCCGCGCAGTCCGCGTTGCGACAATGCAACCGAGCCGGCCGTCTAACGGCGATGCACGTTGTCGACGTACGTCGGCGGCTCCCTTACGCAACGCGATAGTACAATTCCTCCCCTCCCGTCCCGCGGCTTCGCGCGGCCGCGACGCGGGGCGGGTTTCGACACCCACGCGCAACCATTGTGCGGCGCGGGCCGCCGCTAGACAAAAGATCCCTTTCCATCTCTTTATGCCGTAGCCGGAATGAATTGCACCGTACGTTGCGCCCGACTTAACTCGGGACGGACCGCGGATCTCTCGCGAAATGATGAATTCGCGATACCCGGGGCGAACGTTCGCGGGCGTTCGAATCGTCGTCCACGCGAAACTGCAGTTTTCTTATACGATCTTTCGTAGTCGAGCGTAAAATTTATAACGGAGTTCATGACAGTTTCTGTAACGTCATATCTGGCCTTAAATAGCGTTATACAACTTTCTCGGTTTATATCCGGAGCATTTCACTTCGAGTATTGCTTTTTAACGACGAACTCTTTGGTCAACTGAGCTGAACTTTAGACTCGAACATCGGGATCGAACGGATTACAAATAAAACCGCTTTCTTCGGCTGATTTCAAATTACGGTTGCTTCAACGGACTTGCAATTTAAAGTTTGGTTACAAAAAATATTAGAGAATAGAGAAAAGGAGAACTTTAAATGACTTCCATGATATTTTCACTATAAATGTCAATTCCAAATTTATCAGACAGTTTGTCAAAAAGGCAATGCGCGGGGGATAGTAGTCTGTGCACAGAGAAAAATATTCATTTAGATTTAATAAATTTTGTTGAAGTCAAAGAAATTTAATCAATGGAAAAGTTAAATCAAACTAATATTCAAACTAACAAACACGATTGTTTTTTACTTTCAAAAAACATACATGTTTACTTTAAAATAATTAATTTAAAATATTCTTTACAAGGATTTTACTTTTACGTCTACTTAAATAAATACATCATTCTTTCGAGCAATTTTATTGTTCCCGGTCGTTCCAAACAAATAATAAGTTAATTGAAAACAAACAACGCGCTCTTATTTGAATCAAACGTATTCAAATTATTATTTCAAATAATAGTTATTGTTCCATCAAACAATATGAGACAATTAATATTAATGCGACGAAATGAGTTTTCATTCAATAAAATGTCAGTTTATTCGATAAAATTTTAGTTTGTTTAGAAATAAATATAAGTCAGACAAATATATACTAAATAAAGAAACGTTTTTCTGTGTTGCGTATCGAAAGACAAGAAGATGAAGTAACGAACGCGTAAAAAACGCGTATGAAATAACACATGGAGTATCGGATCCTTCCCGTGTCCTGGAACGGAGTCACCGCGCCACGACGCCCACGCAGCGCCCAGCTGCCGGTCGCACACAGGAAGGCTGTCGGAACGACTAACAGACGACGACGACTAACAATTTCCTAGTGACCCACATCGCGCTCTCGATGCGCGATCCCACTCCCACGCACGCAAATACGACTCTCCCTCTCTTTCTCACTTCAATCTGTATCTTTCGCGGCGGCGAGCGAATACACGCAACACGACCGCCGCGAAACTATGAATTCTAATGATATACTCGAATCGATTAGAAAGTTCGTTTGTTCTTTTCTCGATCTCGTTAATGCAACTCATGTAGGGGAACAAAACATGTTTTGATATTATATTTTAATAATGTAAAGAATCGTTTCGCTGATTTTGACACGCGTTATTACGCATTTAATTATTGCATATGTTTATAATTAAAACTCCGTTATCGAGGTATTGTTTCAATTAAATATTCTTACTTCAATTACATTCATTTCAATTATATTAATACTAAACAACAAAAGCGCGCGCTGCGAGCGCGCCATTTATTCAGTTTTATATTTTATAACCAATTTATTTAACAGCTGTCAAAATTTAATCACAGACAGCTACTCTCACAATCCGAAGTAAGTCAAGCAAGAGAGCCAATCGCGGAAAAGAGGCAACAATACTTTCGAGTATCGACTTAACACGCCTTTTTTAAAAGGGGAAATTCTTGTAGAGTTATGTTAGTAATCAATGAATTGAAAAACGCTTCCTTTTAAGGAATTGTGCCCACAAAAAGTTTTTTCCTATGTTGCTTTTAGATGCGCGTTGTTATCTGCGAAATATAATATTTTATTTAAGTATTGGAAAGATAAAAAGCCAACTTCTTGATGAAACTTTAGTCAGATGATAGGTTAGCAAGATTGCAGTACAATAGTGTTGAATCAAAGATGCATTTATTAAGATTTATAAATGAGAACTGAACCTCAAGATGGATCTTTGGTTGACAAAGAGAACGGCCGTTTGTTAAAACAATCATAAATAAACAGCGTAATACTAAAAACGACGATTATTCAAATAAAAAATGTAGAAAATTGTAATAATGTTGCCGTATAAAAACCAGCCAGTACTTATGAAAAAGACGGAATCCATTAGATAAAAGTAAATTCTATCGCAGCAGTATCGGACTTTTAGAATTTAGAAATCCCTTTTTATCTTTGAAGATAAGATATATAAAACTGACGCTGCGCAATGAAAGATGAAATATTATGCCAAGGATACTTGGTACAATATTTGATCTTTTTTCTTCTTTAACCATTTAACTCCCACAGTAGCAAATTTGCTACATTCACTTTAAAGTGAATTTAAGAGTCATAAAAGTATAAAACATATAAATTTTTTTATATTAGCCCCTTAGATATACTATATTCAAGAAAAAACCATTCTTAGTTCTCAAACAGAAAAAAGTTTCAAACAAAAAGGTCATACTTATTATTTTCTATAACATATATTAAAAGGATAGAATTTTTTTTCTAACGCTTAAAAAGTCTGGGGGTTAAAGGGTTAAAAGAAGATATTTTGAGAAGATTAGAAATCACAAAGTCCCGCAAAGTCCGGCAGTTTGCATACGTAACAGCGCGTATCGCAGCGCGAGTTCTCGCAGGCAACGCGCCTCCGATGTCACCGTAAAGGCGAGCACGTGCGAGAGCACGTACACGTTACCCCGCCGGGAACGCGCGCGCCCTGCACCTGCGACGACGATTCGGAGGATCCAGCTGCGCGCGATATCCGACGTTCGGAGCTAACGTGTCTTTTCCGTCTATCGTCCCTCTCTCTCTCTCTCTCTCTCTCTCTCTCGTGCTCGCTCTCTCACCTAACCGCGATGCGAGTATTTTCGAACTGCAACCGACAGGACGGTTGCGACAATCGACCTTCGGGGAGCGACGAGAGGCTCGCTCGCCGTCTTACCGCCGCTCGGCCGCCGCCGCCGTCGCCGGTTTTGCAATGAATCATCGTGTGCAGCCGTTAGTTTTCGATTAAACAAAGAGCGTTCTCTTTGTCGAGCCTCCGCGGCAATCCGTAATGTATATCTCGTATGTCTGTTATTTGTCACCCGCAATATAGTACATCATAAGTGCTCTACAACTCCTCGGTGTCTATTACTACACTGAGAGGAAAATATAGGTACTTTTGGCCTCAATCATAATTTTATAATATTCCTAACGATAAATATGATTAACTTAATTATACACATCATTATGTTAACCATAATTAGAAATATTATAAAATTGTAGTTGAGGCTAAAAGTAACTACATTTTTTTCTCAATATCAATAAAAGTTTGAAAATGGTTTCTAATCGTGCCAATTTTATTTCCTTAATTTTAGGTAGGTTGAGCCCAAAGATCGAATGCACTGTTCAACTCGTAATGTCAAATTATATTCAGCTTGAATAATTTTTAACTATTATTTAGGTTGCCATTGTCCTTTTTCAATATATCAATAATTAAAGTTAATTTAATTATAACAATGGAGTTGAATTGTTAATATTTCATGTTAAAATAATACTTTCGACATAGTAGTTAAAAATAATATATTATTTATTTTTGCTTACAATTAATTCAAGAAATTGATTAAAATTTGATCCCTTCTCTCTAAAAGTGAATCAGTGAGACTCACTGTCAATCAGCGTCATTCACTGATCGTCAGTGTTAAATACGCCACTGAATTTTTCAGTGGCACATTTACCACTGACAATCAGTGAATAATTACTGATTCACTTTTAGAGAGTTAATATTTAACAATTTAACTTTAATTTAAGATATTCTGAAAACTTTATATCACTCTCGAGTTGTTTCGCAAATTTTCCATCTCAGTCGTCGCGCTACATATTTCCAACGCCTTAGCAACGCCGGGTTAAATACGCGACGCGTACGTACCAAATTTGGCTTTGACTTAAAATAATCGGCAGCGTCGAATTAGAGCGAACGGAGACTCCAAGAGTAAATTGCGACAGAGAAACGACGAGCGGTCGGTCCGCGACGGGGCACTCTCGCAATAGCGCATTGTCGTGTGCCGCCGCGGCTGGAGAGATTGTCGACGGTCTCTCCTTCTCCCCGCCTTGCCACGCGGTGCAGCGTGTGCAACGGTATCTCCCACTATCACGTCGAAGGAGCCGCCGGCTTCGACTTCGAGTCGAGCCGAGTCGAGCCACGCTGCGCGCGGCGTGATGGACAATGGATGGATGCAAAGCTGCGCGCGCGCGCGCAGTTGCATAACGGACTTACGCGAACTAATTCTCGCTCGACGGGGAACGAATGACCGTGTACGGTTCACGACCCGAAATCGCGGCGCTGTCCCCGGCCTTCTTGAAATAAATCTGGAAACGCTGAGAAAAAAAAAAAAGGTGGACGCGCCGCTCCGAGATAACGGAGCGGGCAGATAAGCGAGGTTCGCGTATGTACTTAGCCTACTTAGACAAGGCTACGAATTCGCGGTTGGGAATTGTCTTCGCGACGCGACAGCCGAAGGCCTATTAATAAATATTAACGTAGTACACATACAGACGTCGGCGACTGTTGAAGCGACTTTTCTTGAGGATCCAAAGATTGTGAGATGTAAAAAGCACGAAATCTCTGATATCTGATATCTGTATGAGTGACTGTCTATTAATGTCGACGGATATCGATTTTTCTTCCTCAATTTCTAATGTAAAAAGCATAAAATCTCTGATATCTGATATTTGCGTGATTATCTATATCTACGATATGGATATCGATTTTTCTTTCTCGATTTCTAACATGGGATGTACTGGAAGCTAAATACGGAGCTTTCATTACGGAGCAAAACTCTTAATTAATATCGGCAAGAAATCGATAGCTCTCTAAATCGAACATAATTCGTAAGTAAAAGCTTCATAGAATGCCTGTTAAAAATGTCGGTCCCCTTTTAATATTAAACAACTTGAAAATCAAATCTAATATTTCTGTCAGTGCGAGAAATGCAAGTAATCTCGAAGATTGAAGAATGGGATATCACTGGGCCAATATTATTGTTTATATGCCTAAAAATAAAATAACCGCGATACACGTGCACACCCGACTGCAGCGACAGATGCATCTTCGCGTAGCACGCGCCAATCGTGCAGGTGTGTGTACCACGTGGTGTAAACGGCACGGCTAAATCTTGCCGGACAAGGTGTCCGTCGGTGGATATACGAGCTCTTCGGCTATACTCTCTCTCGTAATCTCGTTAATCTCCCCTCAAACCGATCGAATAAGCCCGCATTATCTCAATCACCCAATAATGATAAAAAATGTTGAATTACGAAAAGTAAAAAGATAAAAAGACACTTTATTAATTATATTATTTAACGAATAGTAATACTAGTTTACAGCGTTTTTACTCATGACTAATCAAAAATTGTTTTTGGGACGATGAATATAATTCCCTTTTAACAAATTGCTTTATCGTGTTACAATTTTTTTTAAATTGCAGTTAAAGTTGCAAAAAAGGGCGATTTTAGTGTATTTTAGCATATCACAACTATATACGAGTAAAAACTACGATAATATATAACATGTTGAACAAGTTTGTATTGCGATTAAAATTAAGTATAGGGTAAATTAAATGTGTAAATAATTAAAAATGATTTAAAAAATGCAGTATTTAACAATTATTTAAAAAATTACAGCCTATGACCATCTTTTCAGATATGGCCATCATACCCCAGTTTTACTCTATTGTTAGAACTTTCAACTCTAAAAAAAATATTATGTCGATAATGATTAAAAAGATATTGATAATTAATATAAAGTCTGTTGCGTCCAAATTGCGACTTTACACAAATCATTAAGGATCAATGAAATATTTTTTAATTCAAACTTAAAAGTTTTTCAGATCGCTGAACACTAATTTAATGTCAAAGTTGATAAATAACATATTCTTAATGGTCTGTACACAAGTCGCAACTTTGACATAATAAAACTTTACGTTTATCGATATCTTTTTAATCATAATCGTCTCTGTGCATTTCCAGGCTCGAGTTTACTTGAAAACATTGCTTTTATTTTTTTTTTAATAATCATAGAGAGTTCGAAACCATGTCAACAGATTCGAATTTACTTGTAAAGTATTTAATCCCATGCTAGTATGACATTAATTTCTTCCTGCAAGCGTATCTGTCTTGCAATTACAACAGTGTTATTGTGTAGCAACAGTGCTATTATTGAATCGTTGCCGTACCAACGATTTTCCAGCGACCTCTGACAGGAAACAAAATATTAGGTCATCCTATAAATAATGTCATTTTCCATGTTGCGGTTGAAACATTTGTCATCTCAATATCAATCAAACTTTAATTGACAATTGATGGACAATATGTCGTAATTAACAATGGAAAATACGTAATTGATGGAAAGAGATCAGAGCAGAAATTCAAAAGTCATACAAAATTACCTTAGAAAGACACATTACTTATGAAATACTTTTCATTGTTTCATCGAATTTAGAGACGATCTTTTCATAATCTCATTTTGAAGTAAGAAAGTTTCATAATTAAAGTAATTAACGTCAATTTCTACCAATGTAGATTAACTTTAATCTCAACTTACACTTACTTTTTATCTTTTTCTCTAATTCTTAAAACTAGAAAAAGATACAAAGTAAGTTAAGTCGAGATTAAAGTTAATCTACATTGGTAGAAATAAATATACGAGTAAAAAAAACTAATTTTACGTTCAAGATCCATTTCTCTTTCGCTAATTATTGGTTCATTTTAAATGCGAGGAATTTATAATGCATAATATCCGACTTTAAAAATGTACAGCAATATTATACGAATTCCCTCTAATTTTTCTACAATTTCACTTTAATATGACACTCGAGTATCGGAGGATGTTTAATGTTAGCGAGAAGCGTCCCGCGAGATCTAGACTTTCGAAGAGCGACATTTCGTATGCGGGGGCCTGCGGTACGGTGATAAATTCGCGACCGTCTGATAAACGGACGATTTCAAAGGCAGCCAAGGAGCGTCAAGGCGGAAAATCGTGTGCCTGTATTTGTATTGCATTATGTATGCATACATTATACAGTCGAGAGAGAGAGAGATCGACGAAGATGATAATATTGCATATCGCTAAACGCTCGATAGCATCGCGATAACCGGACTTTGAGATAGCAGCCGGCGGCCCTTCACCTCCGTTAATTAGCTCGAAAACGCACGGCCGTCATTAACCCTCGGTGGTCTTGGTCATTGACGCAGTTACAACATTTATGTTATTGTTATTAATAGCATATATAATTCCCATATTATCGTAGCGCTCCTTGTTACTCCCAGCGTTACCATTTCATAATTACTGCAATTATCTCACATCTTGTCAGTATTACACAATGGTATCTTGATTACCTAAACGCTAATTAAGCCAGCGTTCGATTACCGCAACATTATCTCCATTACCAGGATAACATAAACAAATTAAGTACTCTCCTCAAATAATATCAAGTCAACGGAACATTTTAAGTAAAAAAAAAACGGAACTGCTCCAAATATTAACTCTTCAGTCGTCGAGTTATTTTTCATAACACGAGTTTGACGCGTCTCGAGATGTCCAAATATAAAAAAATCAATGTATATATCCCCTGGAGATAATATTTATTCGGACTATCAAAATTTAAACGGCGAAGTTTGTATTTCATTAGGAAAAAAATATGTTTTACTAAATGTCGGACTTGCGAAGACCCCTGCGCGACGACTGGAGGGTTAATAATGTATTTTCTCCGCCGTCCGCTTATTATCCGAGAAAACAAAAAATATACTCCAATGTGGTGTCTACTTATTTATGTCGCTACGGCGTATCGATCGGAAAACTGAATATTCCGTTAAACAGCGGGTAATAATGTCAGACTTCATTTGCGACAATAACAACGGCGAGAGCCCGACCCGGAGCACCTCGTATCGCGCACATCGCTGTGCTTCACGGGGAAAAAAAAAAGGAAGAAATGAGAACCGTTACGTTTCGCGGTCGCAGTCGGTTCTTCGCGGCGCGGATGCGCCTCTTGCACGTGCACGCTTCCTGTGCAACTGGTGGCACGGCGTCTTTCGCTCGAAGGAAGGAAAGGGCCCCGGGTCGCCTGTAAACAGGTGATCAATACGTTCTCGTTTGCGTGCGTGCGTACCATGCGTGCGTGCGTGGCGTCCATTAATGGGACATGTGGGTACATCGATGCGCGAAATCGTTCTCGCAAAGTCGCGCACAGGGATGAAAGCAACTCTCGCGTTCTCGAGTATCGGGAACTCCGCAATTAACGCGGTTTGCTGTCCGACATACACAAACATACATACATACATACATACACAAATGCACGCACACCTGTTCAACTTCGCGGCATTTATCGCTCACACATTATCCTCCGTCGACTTTAATTTGTTCTCGCTCCGTTCGAAACGAAGCGTATAAACAAGCCCGGGCGTAATGCAATTACGGTGTAATTTCCATAATCGAATTTTAGTATCGCTGCGCATCATCGGACGCCGTATTTGCGCAAGATCCCGCCCGCGCGCACATGACGTACGGTGCGACAATTACTTTTTTTAGGCCGGTATTCATAGTCAATAGTTATATTTAAGATCATTTTAAGTACACACGGCGTCATTAACCCTTTGAGTCCCAATGGCAAAGATCTTTGCCATTTAGGACTTTGCCCAGAGTCCCACAAAATGATAAATCTTTGCCATGAAACTTTTTCCTATATTAAAGTCTGCAGTAATCAGCCACCCCGAAAGCCTCTACATATGAATTTTCAGTAAAATCGAATGAATTTTCATTTTTGGCACTTTAGGCCCATTTTATGAATTTGGCGTGGGACTCAAAGGATTAATGCCTACACCTCTGAAGTTGGCCGTATTCAGAGTTTATCCTTCTCCTTCTACCGCCTTCTACATCGAAAAGAAAAAAAGATAAACTCTGAACGCGGCCAACTTCGTACGGGTAGGCATTAATGACGTCGTGTGTACATCTTAAGATGCTCTAAACCAATCACAGAACAGTATTGGCATCTTAAGACATCACTTAAGACGGTCTTGAAATAAGAACTGACTATGAGTACCGGTCTTAGATTCGTTGAATGTCATATTACAAATCGAAGAGCGAAACGCGATGTTCTTTGTTGCGTTTTCTTATCCGGACTTTGTTCGGCCGATTCGAGTGTTTACCGCGATCATCCGCTGGCAGGTGATGCGCGCACACACCTTTTGCAATACAACGGAATACGTAAACGTATTCCGATTGCCGCGGTAAGGATCATCGCGCCGCGGCTCTATCGCCGTGGTCACATCTGTAGGCACGATAAAGACCGTAACCGCTGGACGGGCCACTTGTCGAACGAACCGACGCGACGTGTCGCGCCTATACATCGCAGATACATCGATCAAAAGATAAACCGTATAATACGACAACCTTGGATACCCCTGTTGCACGGCGCTTCTAATGGAACGATGCAAATTTTTGTTGTCTCGAATAATTTAATACGGACGGCTCCGCGTACGTGCGCGGGGGAAAAGCCTTTATTCTTTCATACGTGCGTAAAGGCGCGCAAATGAAAAATGAGATAAATGGCTCTCACGAGAAAGGCAAATAAGTGAAGATTAACAAATCTTTTCTTCATCGCGAGTATCTAGTCTTCTCAAGACCTGAAGATATTGGCTACATTCAGCAGAGAAAACCGCTCAGTGAGCGCTCAGTAATTCTTTAATACATACGTTGGCTGCGTTTATTGTAAATGAATGATGCAATTATTGTAAATCAGTTTGATTTTCTGCTAAATAATATTTGGCTGCATTTAGCAAAATGCAAATGTCCTAAAATGATTTGTGACTTTCTATTTCCTTTTTCATTGATTTACAACATATTTACTCAGCGGTCGCCATATTTTACACCAAACTAAAAGGAAGCTGCATTGAAGCACAACCGTACACTGAAAGAAAAATATAGTTACTTTTGGACCTAAAACCACAATTTTATATTTCTAATAATAATTATTAGAAATTATGGTAAACATAATAATAGTTGAGTTAATTATATTTATTGTTAGAAATATTATAAAATTATGGTTGGGTCCAAAAGTAACTATACTTTTCTCACAGTATATGTCCAACTCGACCATTGTCAATAATTCTTACACTTGGATCCAGCAAGGAACTAAAAATAAGAACCAATCATATTAAAAAACCACTAAGCGTTGCTCTTATTAAGCTGCTTTTTCTGCTGAACGCAGCCATTGTTAACATAAGAGAGCAGCGTCTTTCGCGCAACAACTCGATGCATCGCAATCATTTGCTTATCGGGCAACCGCGAATTTATCATTCTAATATATGCGGGAACTTTTTGTACTTTTATACGCGGCAATAAAATATCTCACAGCGTTTAGGCTCGATGCGGGAGGGAGGGAAGAAGGAAAGGAGGGCGCGTGCCGCGAGCGCGTCCGTAGCGCAGCGAGTCGAGGATGCACCTGTCCACCATCTTGGTCCCACTCTCTCCGGGCCCGTATGGCATCTCGCGGTCGGCCGGCAGCAACGGCGGCGGCGATGGCGAGAGGGCAGGAACCCAGGAGGGGTGGAAGGAAGAGGACAGGAGAGAAGAGGAGGAAGAAAGGCGAAGGTGAGAGCGGGACGCAGGAAGCGCCCGAGACAGGATGTGGGCAGCTGTTTACCAGCTGGAGGATGATACACCTCGGCGTTTGCGCGCTTACGAAACCTGTATACGTGGACCTTCGGGGCCCGCCGCCGCCGCCGCCGCGCCGCCGCACGAGAAAGGAAGTACTCGAAATTTCGATACTGCAATTTTCACGTCGTGCTTCATTACTTTTTATCTTTCCGTTTTAGTGATTTTTAACACGCCGATATGTCTGATATTTATCGAAGCCCGTCAGACTTTCCTTTAAATAAATATCGAAAACTGTTGATCTAGTGATCCATTTTTTTATTTACTTTTATCTCGTTTCTATATTTCGCACTGATATCTTTGAAATCTTAATTTACTTGATTTCCATTTTTATTAGATTTCTATTCTTATATATTTATTTGAATTTTACTTCTTTATACATCTGCGCGTTTAAAATTATTGAAAATTCAATCTTATTTTATATAATATTATTTTTATCTTCGATATAAAAAGTACCTATTTTTTATTCCAATCTCATCCAACATCTACATTTTCAAGAGGGTTTTAAGGACTGGCGATCTGTCGGATTGTATACTTTACAGCGAACTAGAAGCGAAACGTGGTAGCAAGCAGGTGCGCGATCGGCGCATTTAGTTTTTCCGTTCAGGAAATTTATCGGTGGACCCTCGACACGCATTTCCCATCTTGGTCTCTTTTCCTCCTCACAATACGTTTTTCACGGCGCCCTTCCGGCAGCGAAACAGCCGTTCCTCGTCGCGATCTCTTTTCGAATGGTTGCCTTCACAAAGTGGACCACTAGTTAAGTTTTTGTTGGCTTCCACCTTTTTCGCTCTCTTCCACCCGCTCCTCCTGCGCGTCCTTCTCCTCCTCCTCCTCCTCCTCTTCCCGTCTCCAGCTTTCTCTCGTCTGATCGGAATCCCTCTAACCGATCTCGGTTCGAAGGCGGATTCACATGGTCGATCAGATTCCCTTTGTACCTTTCAAAAATGCCCCGGAGCTGCACCTGGGGTGAACGAGAGACGGGGAGATAGTCCGTTCTTTGAAATCTTTTGAATCCTCTCCTTTGGTATAAAATTTATCTCGCCTCGCATCGTAATTTTCGTGTCGCATCTCAATTTATTTCTTACGCCTATCTAATTTCACCCACGCAAATGCCTATCTTAATTTCTACTCCTATACCTCGTCAGACTGTAAACATAGAAATTTCAATGCCCCTCCACCTGGGGACGAAGGCATAGTGATGACCGAAAGTTTCCTGGGATCTTTGAATCTTCCTCGACATAATATTGATCTTACCTCGCAATTTTCTTTTCTCAATTTATTTCTTACATCTACCCAACTTCTAATCCTCTACTTTAACTTTTATTATATTTCCCTTTAAAAGATAACCAGCTAAATATTAAAGTTTCGATATTGCTTTGAACGAAGCGGACGAGAGAAAAAGGTAGTCTAAGATTTTACGTACTTTAAATCTCTGATTTGATTCGACAAAATAGTTGTCTTATTTTATATTGTAATTTTTATATCAATTTTTGTCAATACTTTTATCCCCCTTGCCTCTTGTGATTCTTAAACATATTTTCCTTACCCTTGTAAAGTATTTTCAAATTTCCTCAAATACACGTAAATCTCGTTCGCCGTGGTCTTTTGTCTCGCGGCGAAGAAGGGAGGATAGGCAAAGGGGATGAAGTTCCGATTTAATTCTAAACGACGGATCGGGACCCGGTCTTTATCGTCGTCCTTCTCGCGGCTGTTTTTGCGTCCTTCTCCAGGGCTATCCCCTTCCTCCTCCGCGTCCTGCGCCACCGTGAAATAAAATATTCTGCGGGGCCCGCCGAGGGCGAGAGCACGCACGAAACTTCGCCTGTAAAAGGCGCCCACGTACAACAAAGACTCGGAGATGTAGGTGGCCTCCTAATTTTTTATCGGTCGGTCTCTTCTTGGGCCTATTGTACCCGTCTTGTCCTGCGGGACCTATCCAAGGTCTCGCGCTATTAAGGCATATTTATATCGTTTTCTTTAAAACACAGTTTTGTCACTAATGTCTATTTCTACCAATGAAGATTAATTAACTTTAATTTCAGTTTAACTTAGTTTCTATTTTTTTTTAATTCTAAATATTGACGAAAATTGATATGAAAATAAATCAAGTCTTTCGTATGTAAGAAAGAATTCTAAGAAAAATGTCAATGGGTGAAAGTATTGAAAAATTATATGAAAATTACAATATAAAATGAGACGATTCTTAATCCTTAGAAATCCTTTTATCCTTTTTTTTAATCCTTAGAAATTTTTAATCCTTAGAAAACTATAAAAGGTAAGTTAAACCGAAATTAAAGTTAATCTGCATTAGTAGAAATGGACATGAGCCGTCAAAGCATTTACATCTTAATGTTTTCGTCATAATCATATATAGACAAATATAAATTTACTTCCCTGAAAATTAAGCGCTAATTGTGTAAAAATAACCAGCGAGGCGGTAATTGAAGGCGCAACAGTCATCTAAATTGAGCTAAAACTGTTCTTCCTGGAAGTCTCCTAATCATCGCTATTAAGACAACAATTATCATCGCGTAGACGTTCACCAGCGGCAACGGTCGCGCGGCATCGCGTAGCAACGTCAGCGAGAGGACACACAGCCTAACCTAGCCCAACTTGCGCGCACGGGGAGGGAGAAGTGAGAGTACCCCGTCGGGGTGGCTGGAAGCCAATGGAGGGAGATAACCGGCGGGGTTCCCATCGATTTTCGCGCATCGCACAGATGAATTCCACGCAGATGTGCAAGTACGCGTTTCTCGCTGCACTTTCAACCGCGAGGAACGCGGTCATTTCTCTCTCGTTTCGCGTTTATACGTGATATTTTCACAGCGCGTACGCGCGAGCCGTTCATTTTTAAAGCGACGCGCCCTGAGAGGCGGCGTTTCCAAATTACTTTAAATCCAACTAAAACTTTATCTCTATCGTTCCAAACACGCGTCCAGGGGATTTTGAGTTTTCAGCGTTTGTGGATTCTATTTCGCAGACATTTTGACTCTAAAACGCGATGATAAACTGTTATTTGAAATTTGTGTATTTATATTCGCCGCTGCGCCACGGTGACAGAAGGGCGCGCGATTCGGTTCAATGGAAATGTGCGAAAGAAACGATATCTGGAAGAAATGACCGAGTTCGGGACTCCAAAGATGACGTCCCGGGAGCGAAGCGTCGAAAGGTAGCAAATAAACGGGTCAATACTCAGAACGCCACATCGGCTTTAACGCCCAACGACACCGAGGGAGGCGAACAGCCTCGAAGAGGACGAGGGAGGATGTTCACCCCTTCGTGGTCGCGAAGCGGAAAAAATCGTCACCCTCCCCTTCGATCGGCGACGGAGAACATTGGCGATCACTATACAGGAAGGATTTCAGGCGGCGTAAAACTGAAAATGTTAAGGACGTAAAATAAAAGATTGAATAATCCCATAATGTAAAATATGAAGAGGTACAAGGATACTCTTTTAGCGAATTAAAATCATTGAAGAATTATCAAATTGAGCTCGAATTAAAATCAAACCCTCGTCGAAATCAAATCCAAACTCGCGTTTAATAAGCGCGCGGCGTACATCGAAGCGTCGAATTACCGATATCCAAACAAATAATCATAAATTAAAATGAAACTCGAGCTTAACGTAAATTCTGCATCGCGCGCATGCTGAATTCAGCTCAAATCCAATTCAATGAATTCGATTAAGCTCAATTCGAGAGCCGAGACCCGGGACGGCGGTTGCCCGTCATTGAAATTTATTGTTTCGCTTTGCGGATCGATGCGTGCCGAGATTCTTTCAAGGTTGCAACACAGCAGCGGCGACCGACGACGCGACGGTGCGTTATCATCGGTCGCTGGTGCATCGTATCGCATGCGACGCGAGCGGCGAGTACCGTTGCATCGGCCCTGCAGCGGACAGATAGCGAGCGAGCGAGCGAGCAAAAGAAAGAGAGAGAGAGAGAGAAGGGAGCGAGAGGCAAAGGGGGGAAGGAGGGTGCTGAATGGAATAGCGAATTGACTCGACGGAGGGAAATTACGGCCCTTTCCCTGCCGCGCCTCTCCCGCACGCTCCATCGCGATTGTGCAACTGTCGCCGTCAAAGATATCGACGAGCGCGGAGAAAGGACGTCCGATAAGGTAGTCGTCTCGTTCCTGATATCGCCGGCCGATAAACTTTCCGCTGCATTTTCGTTCTCGAAACTAAAGCAGTAGAGCAATATCCGGTTAATTTAAACGTCCGGCTTTGAATTAGACCCTAATTCGTCGGAACGTCGTGTAAAATCGTATAATTCTTCTTAAAGTCGCAGCTATAATGCTTGTTTCTACCGATGTAGATTAACTTCGATCTCAATTTAACTTACCTTTTATCTTTTTTTAGTTTCCAAGAATTGGAAGATACGAGGAAAGTTAAACCGAGATTAAAGTTAATCTACATTGATAGAAATGGATATAAGAGATATAAAGGAGACAAATGTCTTTTCGCAAATGTACGCTTCAATATTTTTTACAGAGATAAAATCTGTGAAATATCTATTATCTGTCAATGACTTTTTCAAGTTACAATATCATTTCATGAAAAATACGGAAAGCTGATAAATTTATATAACGAAAGTTTACGTTTCTACAGTCGGATATGATGTTATAAAAACAAATCGTGATGCAAATTCCATATCCAGAAAAGAAGATAATGGACATTGTATAAAAAATTCAATATTCGCAATATAAAATACACATTTTAACTGTTTACATTATTTTAATGATACCGTACGAATAATATTGATTCCAGAAAATGATATTTTTATCACTTTACAAAAATTTCCTATTTGATCAAAGTCAAATTATGAAAAAAAAAGATATCTTATTTTTAAAAATATAAAAAACTGTTAAATTTTTCGACTATGAGTACTGTTGCTATCCCAGAAAACTTTCCCTTAAATAAGACTAGACATAAAGCTCACATGTGTGCGGAAAGACTTAAAAGAGTATTTCTGTTCCCCTAAAAACGAGGGAGTTTAGCAAAGAAAAGGGAGGGGGATGCGATCGCGAATATCGCTAAATCCCAGACTGAATCTCGCAAAGGGGGAGCGATATCGAGAGACAGAGGGTGATACGATAAACGACTCGTTCGTTCCGATCGGACAACGTAAGGGGGAAGAGCCATTCGCAACCCTTCGCGGCGCACGAACGTTTCCGAGAACTGTCCCTTTGCGTAAACACGTGATCACCTTCACGGAAGTATAATACCTCTTCCTCCTTCCTGTGTCGGGGCTCTCTATGAACGCGGATTATATCGCATCGATTTTAACTGCGCGCACTTCTCCATTGCGTGAGCACGTTGCCGGTTGTGCGGCGCACGTGTACGGCCGGTTGTGCCGGATTACACGGAAAATACGGAACGGTTGAGAATCTCTTTGTTTAGCGGATAACCTTTGCACGGATTTCAATGCAGGGAACATCGTATCGCGGTAAATTACTTTCGCGCAATGCTACGATAATTGTAACTTTTAAAAAGTGCTCCCTTTGTATTATCATTTCAATTAATCCGTTGGCACAAAAAGCTGCCAAAAAAAAGATATCAATGTAGAGAAATTTTATTAACATTATACAAGAGTTAAATTTTAAAATATATCTGTACGGAAAAATGAATTGTACGTGAGCGTTTAATCTCGTTCGCCTTTAGCCTTTCTTCTTATTCGTCTTGTTATGTCCTTTCAGACATTAAACAGCCGCATGAAAGAGTTCGTTCTTCGGCCCTTCGAGATCGAAACGCTTAACACGGGGCACCTATTTACGGTTTCGCGCAAATATTAAGCCCGCCCATCGGGCATTAATGGTGTTTGCTAATCGCCGTAGTAACCATGGCCGGCGCATTAGCCGTTTGCATTACTAATGTCGTACTTGAACGACGACACTGTCGACCTTCGAGATGCGCACCGCGCGCGCGCGCAATTACCGCACCGGAGGAGAACGTAAATTTGCTTTTCTTTTCGCATGTGACTCGCAATTGCCTCCGCAACCGAACGATACGTTAGAGCCGACCGTCGTTCAGCCCTTCGCGTGTGATTTCGTAACGAGGACTCGTCAAAACTCAAATACTTGGATAATTTTTAATTTAATACTATCGAGAAACAAGTTTCAAAATTTATCTAAAAATTTCTCGGGGGAATAGGTCAAACAGGGATAAAAAAATATGTAGGATTAATCCTGGAAAATGCAAGATTTCCAAAACTTATCTTTTACATCCAACTCTCTTTATAGCACTGAAAAATTCAGTGCTATACTTTACACTGACAATCAGTGTATAGTCACTGATTGACAGTGAGTTTCCACTGATTGACTTTAAGAGAGAAGAGTCACAGAACAGATGTCTACTTTGTGAAAACTGTCCATTTCGTAAAATCGAAACAACGTTTTGTATTATCCTCGGAAATGAGAAAATTTCACAGCAAGCACTCTTTTCTGACTCGAGTGACACATTCGAATGGCAGTCAGTCAGTCAGTGGATAGATCGAGCCCGGCGACGTCCGTTAACGGCGAGCGAACGAGGCGAGCGAGCGAGCGAGCGAAGCGAACGCGAACGGCATTCGCATTATCGCCGCTATGCCGTACGTACATAGCTAGGCAAGAACGAGCAATGCACGCAATGGCTATCGAATGGGAGGCAAAAGCGAGACTGCAAAGACGGCCGGAACGAAACGGAGGCCTACCTTCCGGCACGAGGAAACGATGCACTCTTGGCTCATGAAGCTTACGGGTGTCTATTTAAATCCAAGAATTAATTGACACGCACGCTGACGCCGAGTCTAAATTTAGACTGAGAAAAGCGGGACGAGAAAGGAGGGGAGGGAGTTGGGCAGGAAAGAGAATATTCTATAATGCAAACTCTATGTACAAACATGGTGCAGAATTAATCTCATAAATTATTCAACAAATATAGAGATCGTTTTATTTTTGGATTAATTATTTTCAATATAAAGTATTACGATAATGGTAATTAACTACGAGACTGACTCGTATTAATTTAATCTTACAAGATTAAAGTGATATCTCTAACTATATGTTAATATTTATTGAGTATTTCAATACTACATATAAATGTACCATCAATTATGCTAATAAAAAAAATAAGTCTTATAAAACTTATTAAACTTAACAAAACTGCTTGGTAAAAAAAAAAATCGTGAAAAAACTCCTCGTTGTAATTAATTTCAAATAAGTGGACTTTCATTAAAAAAATTACAAATCCGAGTTTATTCTCTCTCTAAAAAAAAAAAAAGGAGAAATCGACTCCCCTCGAAAAAAAAACCATTGAAACATTTCTCGAACACCCCGTATAGCTAACGGCGGACGTGCTAGGAGACATACGGAGAACAATGAAGCGCATGGTCACAAACACGCAGGCAAGTAGGCAGGCGGGCAGGCACGCATGCACGCACGCACGCACGCACGGCACATACGAAGATGACGTAAGCGCTGATTACGCGTCGTCGTTGCGATGGCGGGCTCGCGGCGGCGACTCGTGTTGCATGTGCAACGCGACGTTCACAGAATGCGGCAATGTACCGAGGCGAACGCGTGTGCGTGCGATGCATGCATCACACTCATACGCACACTCGCGCGACCGAAGGACGAGGCCTTCAAGTCAGAGATGCCAGATCCTGAGCTTGGTAGCATACGGTCGCATGTGGTGGGGATGGTCACGTGACGGCCCGCTACGCACAC
>VBVQ01002050.1:0-28021 GCA_011636635.1 Tetramorium simillimum | reverse complement strand
ATATAAAATATAAGATAATATGTAATTTATATAATTACATGTATATCTAATCTAATAATCTGTTTGATCAAAATTCTTTCAATCAATTTTAATCTATTTCTTATACCAATCATTGAATACTTGAAATTGATTGAGGAATAAAGTTTTATAATTTATTTGCATCTTTAGCACTTGGTTTCTAAAACACCTTCAATATGTGTATATCATGTACTATAAATTATTAAAATTATATATGTTCCTTATAAGTTTAGTCATTAAACGTCCATCTAACGTTGGACGGATTTGATTCTGAGGAAACCGCGGAAAACATTTCTGAGAAAACTCATCAAGGTGAAATATGGTCGACGTCGTTCGACCACAAGTACGTACGCGATCGCGGCGCGCCAGACGCGTCGTAAATTTCTCGCAAATACCGCAACTCGATCACGTTCGACGGGATCTCAACGCGGAACGTACGTATGCCGTTGGTCAAAAAGGGAAAAGGGAAAAGCGGCTTCCCATTACGCTCTTAATTGAAACAGCGATCTCAAACGTAGGAGAATGCGTCCGTCTTGAATATCGACGGACACGAAGAAAGAAACGACGGTAAAGCGGACGAAAAAAAAAAAAACGGCGAAAGGGTGGCGCGCGGCGAAGAAAAGGGTGGAAAAGCCGGAATGAGTGGAGGGAGCCGGTTGGAAAGAGAGAAAGAAAACGTGATAAATCTCGCTGCGAACAATAAGTTATCGTAAAGAATCGTTTTCGCGTTTCGTGACACAGCGGGAAGAACAATGATTTGTCGGGGAAATTCTCCAATTCCAATTCCAATTTCAGAAATGGCCCTAGAGACACCGACATGGCTGGATGTATGCTTCGTAGAGAAGGTCCTGCGAAAGTCGGAAGGCGACAACTCGATCCAGGTGATCGATATATTCTCGAAACCGGCCACGGCTAAGGGTGACAACTACACTAGCGACATGATCAGGATTACTGTCGAATTTTCGCGTGACCAAGGCGGCCGTAAAACAGAGAAGAGATCGATCATTGCCAAACTCTCGCCTACGACTGAAGGTGCTCGTCAGGACCTTGTAAGTTGATTTAATTCATATATAATATTTTTAATGCAGATAGATCACTGTGGCAGATTTCATCATTCCGATGTAGATTTCTATTCAACAAAAAATCAGAATTATTTTTGAAGCAATTAGATGATTAAAAATAAAATCATAAATTTTTCATCAAATTTAAAGAGATATATATTTAAAAAAATTTTTTTTCAGTCACTTTAAAATAAATTTTTATTTGGAATAAAATTATTATTTATTTGAAATCTGAGAAATCAAAACTTTCTATAACGCAAATTTTATATTTAGTATCTCTTGTATAGTTAGTATTTAGTATCTCTTGTATCTTTTATATTTAGTATCTCTTGTATCACAAAAATAATTATATTGATTAAAAGATTTTATTTGAACTTTTTACAGGTCGAACAATCAGGTATATTTGGCACCGAAATATTGATGATGACAGACACATTGGATAAAATGAACAAGTTGTTAGGACCAAAGAATCGCTTAAGCGGAAAGGGTCTATACGTGCAAGAAAATCCAACGCTGTTAGTAATCGAGGATCTCGCGCCTCTCGGCTTTCGCATGGCTGATCGTCTGGCTGGTCTTGACATAACTCATACCATATTGGCGCTTCATGGACTAGCCAGGTTTCACGCATCTTCTGTAGCTGTAGTTGAAAAGGTAAATCACTACGTGACTCAATTATAATGTCTCATTGCTATTACCAAGAATTCAGGTCAGTGACACAAATCCAAGGACTACCTAAGAAGTCTACACTTTCATGTTAATACCCTTAACATAAATAATATATAAATTGTGAAATAAAATTAGAAAGATGCAGTTGCTAAAAAATATATAAAACAAAATATTTACAATAAAGTTACAAATCTTTTGCAAAAATATTAAAACAACAAATCTTATGCTGTATAATTTATATAATTAGTTTTAAATTTTCTAATAAGATGGATGTAATGATCAAATTTAGCATTTATCTATTTTGTGATAAATAAAATTGTGGTATTTAAGACTCAAATAAATTACTGGTAATAAACTAGTCCCAAGTCAAGATTCATAAGAGTTCGAAGCAGATATATGTATGTTAGAATAAAAAAAAATAATTGTATCCATTAACATGACTGAATACATTCATGATATGTATAATTAGTAATATAGCATATAATTAAAATTATTTAATATGTATGAAAAGATGAAATTTAACATTCATCTATTTCGCGGTAAATAACGCATTTAAGAGTCAAGTAAATTACTTGTAATAACTAGTCATAAAAGATTCATAAGAAGAGATAAATATCCTGCAGCTTGGTCCTAAACTCTGATACTACTGATATGTACACTGCAATAATGCGTGCGGCATAATGGTTACCATAACCGCAGCGATTTTGTATAGTCGAATGGGAGTTCGAAACTACACGGCGAATGACCAAGCACAAATGCTTGGAGGAGAAACCGTTTTAACCAAAGTCCAATATCCTTTATGATCCTTTATCACAGCACGTGCCTTGGTGTTTAGCTAAGAAAACAGTTTTAAAAAATATCTTTTATTAAATTTTAAAAAAATATTAAATTATTCTCCTAGTAAGAAAAATCAATTTATTTTCAATTAAATATTGTATAGGGTAAATCCGGGTAAGATGGTTAGTTTTTTAAAATGCAAAAAACATCTTTATTTTTAATATTTTTTAATACCATTCAGCATATGGCTTCACTGAAGCTTAAGGTACATAATAATATAAATAATATATATATTTCATGTTAAAAATGTATCTAATTTTTTGTAAAAACTTATAATTTTACATTTTTAATTTTATTTTGTTTTTATAACACATTATATTATTTATAAAAAATAAAATGTATATACAAATTGAGTCATAATAGTAGCATTTCAGTACATAGCAAAGTGTAACGTTTATAATTGTAAAAAAATCATCTGTCTACAATATATCAAATTGAAAATATATAAAACTGCATTATTTTTTCAAAATTTTGAAGCAATATCTAGCGAGAACGTCCCAGATGGGCCGTTTTATCCAAACTGTGAGGGAAAGATGATCACAGTATTTATAAAAAACAGTAAAAACGGAAATAAAAATTATAGTTCAATATACATTACAATTTATATACCTTTATTATGTATCTAATATTTATTACGACACTTTAACTATTATTTATCCGATGTTACAGCAGTTTTTAGTGGACACACGAAAAACTTTGCAGTTAGTTAAAAGTAAAAACATGATATAATATTCATATCATTATTTCAAATAATGTACGCACATAAATTACTGTAAATATCGATCTTGTTTAAAAATGATTTAAAAAATGCATTATTTAACAATTATTTAAAAAATTACAGCCCATGGCCATCTTTTCTGGTATGGCCATCATACCCCGATTTACCTTATAATCTATTGTACATATAGAAAATTTTTCAAGTTTCCAGTCCACATTACAAACTTATTTACTAAATTTTATAAACATCAATGTTTTTTAATAACAATATTTAATTTATAGGAACCAAAGCAAAAAGAGATGTATTTAACGAAAGGAATGTTTAACAGTATACAACCGGTAGAAATGAGAGATTTTTTCGTTATGACTGTTAAAGCTTTAGCAGACGAAGTTGCAACTTGGCCAGGAATGAAAAAGTAAGATTTATATACACAAACATAATATTTATTAATCTAATTTTTAATGTCTAAAATAACATTATACCTGAATAAATACGATAAGCAGAACCTGGCAAATATAAATATAAATTGTGTTTACAATAAATATGCCTTTACACAATTTATGCCTTTACATAATTTTATACAATTTCATGTTTATATAATTTGTATTGCTAGATATTCGGAAAAAATTGCTAAACTCAGCGATCACACATATCAAATAGGAATAGATGCAACCAGAATATGTGAGGATGAATTTAATGTTATTAATCACGGTGATTGCTGGGTAAACAATATGTTGTTCAAGTATGACAGCGACGGCAAACCTATTGGACATATTTTTGTAAGTACCATCGTGTTACAAAAAATCATATACTTCCTCTAAACACAAATGCTCTCATTGATTTGTTATAATTACAATTAAAATTTAAGATTAAATGAAAAAATTCGTCAAATCTAGTAACCTGCATGCAAGGATTTACATTGTATTTACTTTAAAATTATATTTTTTTAATTTAAAAAATATAAAGCATTAAACATCGCTTAATTAATTTGTTTTAATTATCTATAACTATAATTTATATTTTTGAATTTTTATTATAATTTTTATAATTGAATGCAATGCAAGTTACAGTTAAATGCAACATAAATTTATGTAAAAATGAACAAAATAAATATATAATATTCCAAAAAGTATTGTTATGATATATGTACATTAACGTATTTTAATGATCCACTTTAGCGATCAAGATAAAAAAGCAGCGATAATATGAGATACTTGAAAATGCAGTATATTATGAATAATGCAATAAATCCAGTTTGATCGCATTCAGGTACATCCGCCACCTGTCTGCCCGTGTCATCTCCGCGCAAACTCTCAAGTTTTTCGCCGCGACTTCCTAAACACGAGTCCTACTTCTTTCCCGGGGCACGGATTTCATTTCCAATTCAATTGCCAAGGGCTCGAGAAATCGATCGATTGAAAGAGTTCGTTTGATATTACAGGTGGACTTCCAACTGTGTTCTTATACATCGCCAGCACTCGATCTTCACTATTTTCTCAGTACAAGTCCGGCCGTGGAGGTCATTGAAAACAAGAAAGATGTTCTATTAAATGAATATCTTAACACACTGTCGGCGACCATGAAACAATTGGGTTGCAAAACGCAGCCACCCACCATGGAGGAATTGAAAGCTACCCTGAAACGAAGAGCCAGCTATGGAATGATAGCATCCTTCACGGTTTTACCAATAGTGCTGTGCTGTAAGACTCAGGTGAAAGATATTGATGAGATCCTCTCCAATGAAGGTTTTTCAAATCCAGGTCTAAAAGGCGAGAGTTATAAACAAGTGATGATGAAGAGACTTCCAATGTATGACGAGTATGGTTTGCTAGATCTTTAACGTATACTTCGCCTTTTGTGACGAAGAATGTAGAAAAGAAATTAGAAAATAATAGGTATGAAAAAGTATATAGCAAAGTATATAGCAAATATATTTAAATTAATGACAATAGACATGAAATCTTTTATTTAAAGAATAAAAAATTATTCTCTTATGATACAATATAGTTTCATTTCTTGACTCAATAAAATTTTAAATTAAATAAATAAGGACAGTGTATAAATCAATAATTACAGATAACGGAATGTATTTGCCTTGTATGTAGACGATAATCTATAATCATCGATATGTTGACAAAAAATAATGTTATTACATAAAAACGACATTCCTAGTATTATTCTGATAATATCAATGCAAAAGTTATGTGTTTGATTTTTAATTTTAAGAATTAGAAAGAAGAATTTTAGATTATATTTGATTATAGATCAGTACACGTACAATAAATTGAATTAGAAATTGTGAAATATAAAAAACCATTTATAATATTTAATTTCTATATGGCATACTAGTCATGAAATTATATTATTATCTGTCTTCTTAGATTTTAGTCTAGATTTTTTTCTTAAATATTAAAACTATTGTTAGAAAAAAATAATAATAAGTAAGTATATAATGGATCAGCAATGCGCAAGATAGCACAATAAAGACAATAATAATAATAAATTTATGTGAATAATAAAACAATAATTATTGAATATAAATGAGTCATTGCTGATTTTCCAATAAAATTATATTCAGTATATAAGAAATAGGAAATATATGAACATATACGTGCGCACGCACCACAAAGTAGTTCAAATAATGTATTATAACTTATTATGTTAAAAACCATTAGATAAAAAACTAGATAAAAACGTAATTCAGGTGGCGTTTCTTTTATTATAAAGAGATCTTTTAAGTAATAATACGAAAGTGAACCAATATGAATCTAACAATTAAATAGAGAAAATGCGAACGGATTAGATTTTGATAGCCTAATAATACTTCTATTCTACTATTTCTGTGTAAAGAACTGTATTTCAAATCATAATCAGATTCATTAAAAATCAAGTAATTTATTTAAAATGTTTATTTTTAAAATCACTCAAGAATTTATGGGTATTATGGGTTATGAAAAATATAGATCTGTTGTATGATACTCAGTAGTTAATCCAGTGTTTCTAACATATACATATTAATTTGTAACATCTTATTTAAATCCTATATAAGAAATTATAAAAAATTATATACATATGTACACATATATAAAAATACATATATAAAATAAAAAGATTATAGTATATAATTATAGTATATAAAAAAATTTTAATATTATAACATTATTATTAAAAAACTGAATTATTTCCTATATTCCTTTTAAAGATCTTTTAATTAACTTTTACTTTCTACTTTATCATACGAAGTTACAAAATATTTCCTTTTACGATGCAAAATGAGAGATTACATAATGTTTGACCTCGTTGACTCAAATTAACATGGATTACTTCAATTATAGATCACATTAAAAAACATGGAAGATTCAACATTTTAATATCATTGATAAAGTTGTTATAGTTGCTTATAAATCGTAAATTTAATGTCAAAGTTTTCAATTTTAAGACTTTTAATTCATTTTCAATTTCCCTCTTTTTCTTTCTTGTAACATTACAAAATTTCACAATTCTTCTTGTTCTTTATTAAATACATATTTTCACATTTTCTTTAAAATTAATTTGAAATCTTATATAAAATTTAATTTCGAAATTTATAGAGTCTAATTCCTATATTTACAAATTAACATACTTTCATCTATTTTTATAATATAACATATATAACATGTAAAAATCTATATTTATAATTATAAGTGTTCGCTTTAATTAGAATAAAAATCTTGAAAGCTAAAAATATTTAATAAAAATAATTATGCACAATATTAGAATTAATACACTAATATGTTATTTGATCTTTTTGATCTCTTAATTTATTACTACTTCATATAAATCTTTAAAATAGTCAAACAGATTTAAACTCAAATTGAACTTTCGTAACATTCTTTGCGAAATAATCCTGGCGAATTTGAATGAATCTACGCGACACAGTTTTGCATGCACGTTGGCCATTTTACGAAAACAAATAACGAGATACGAAAAATAAAGAAGTAGGAATGAAATTGCTGTTGGATACGTATGTTGTAGTGCATATCTATTTTATGGATTAATTGCGTTACTCTGGATAAAACATTTGTCAGAAAAAGAACTCAACAAGAAAAAAATGATTAAAAAATTTGTTTGTGATATTAAAATTAAAACAATGAGACAAGGCAACGCTGCTTATTAAATATTTAAAATAAAATGCACAATGTTACGTCGGATTTATAAATGATTTAACAGATTTTGCTTACAATTTTCGTCGATTTTAGATAAAGCTGGATAATTATCGTCCACGCTGTTCAAAATGATTCCGATTCATAGCATACATTAAGCGCACTACTGAATAATTAACCTTTGTTGTGGCGGAACAATGATTCCAGTTACTTACGGTATTTCATGAAATAAACAGCAGGAAATCATTATTTTGCGGGCGTAATTGGGCGAATTTTGCAGAAGGAAAGAGAGAGAGAGAGATTACATTACTGACATAAATGCAGCATAGTTTCATCAAAATTAAACAGTCAGCAAACTTAATAAATTGTTATCAGAGATGTGCGGACTTTGTGAAACGTTTTCAGCTTCCTATTATACCGCTTGCATGCATACTACAAAATTATCACATCATTAACACATAAATTATAAAGTTAGTTATTTTCTGACCGATGTAAGTTAAAGCAAGATGATTGTATGTATATAAATATTGATTAATTATTCCAAAATATAGTGTGTCTATTTTTTGCATACTATATAAGATAACTAAAATATCGATATCGAATATTTTGTTAATAAAATATATTTTTAATGTATATTTACTTAATGCATGGTATGTTGAAAGTAAAATAACATGATGAAAGCTCGAGAATGGAAAATAGAGGATAAAGAGAATCAATTGAAACTCCAGAATAGAATCTGATCATATTGATTGCGCATGTTACTAACAAGCAATTGGCGTTTGCGAAACCCATGTCTCAACGCGCCAATTGGAACTACGCATCAATAGATGTCGATTTTGATTTCACAAGAACAGTAATATCCCAGCAGATTATTAGATTATAACGTACTAACAGATTCAATTGAAAGCCCGATTTAGCAAATCAAATGTAATCGTGATACATGTATTCATCGATTAGGAGCGATGCTTTAAATAAACGTTATTTATGTAAAGTATTTTTGTATTGATTGTCTATTGCATGAACTTCGCTGTATTTATACGAATTTTCAGATTAAATCAAAGTAATCATTAACTAATCGCGTTTGGTCATTTCTTTCCAATACAAAAGTAAATTATATTCTTTATAAAAGCCTAAATTCATTTGTATGTTATGTCAACTTCCGCTTTCAGAGCCGTTCAAATGTGCCGGGTTGCGCTCATTTCAGGCAGTGCGCGCGTCAATGAACCATACAAATTCTCGACTGCAACAATTAAATCCCAACGAGCCACTACGCGAGCAATCGCACGCACCCATCGAAAATGCGTGGCTGCGTGTGAAATATGCCGATTTCGGGGACCGACTCGATGAACCGCGAAGGCTAATTAATATCTTCGGAAAGTTGGATATGTATTTCGCTTGAACCGAATGCGTATGCCTATCCTCTGGCGTGTCGTCTACGTTCGTACAATCTCGCTCGAGTGTGTGTACGCGCGTGTCTGTTTGCATTCTGCGAGTGTGCACCTGTGAGTATATGCGTGTGTGTGTGTGTGTGTGTGTGTGTGTGTGTGTGTGTGTGTGTGTGTGTATGCGCGTAGGCGTGCACGTGACGTGGAACAAATGGCGATATTAATTACCGCGATTTGCCATCTCCGATACTGAAATCGACCCCTATTAATCTGAGCTTACACCTTTCGTTTGCCTGCACCTTGCTTGCTTCGTGAGAATATATTCATCCTTGTTTAATCCTATCGATATTGCGCTTTTGCTTATTAATCTTTATGATCTATAATTACCCGCATGTTCAGAAGCAAACGATCATTTCTACTGATAGACAGGTAGTAAATAAATTAAAGTCATCATATAACTAAATTCTGGCAATAAGTTTCTAAGGTAAATTGCATAACGAATATACATTGATTTTACAAACAAATATAGTAATTATATGTAATATATGTCTACTTCTTTAATTGTGTCAAAAAACATATCCTAAAAACTTACTGTTAGCATGAATAGCTTCATTGAAAAATTGTGTGAGAAGTGAAAAGGGAATAAAAGCATTAAAACGAATTAGTGTGGTATACTATGCTGTACATATTATTATATATGTATAATATAATATATCATATATACAAGAGAATGTATTCTATCGTGCAAATAAAATTTCAACCGTCTATTTTTCGTTTCATGTTTTCCTGCAATAGTCGATGGGTTCAATACACGGCTGAACTAGTCGAATATTTGGTATTGACTTTTCGTTGCGGATCATTCGTTACACGGAGTAGCGTTAAACGATGCGATTGGTTTACATTCTAGTGAGAAACATGTTTTTTATTAAACATTCCCGCCGCACGTTCCACACAAAGTCCTATTTTTAAATTTGCAATTCATGACATCCAGGCTTGTTAAAATTTCATGAACGATAATTATTGCCGTGAAGCAATCGAAAAAATTTTACAATTAAAATAATTTTATCACGGAATGAGAAGTTACATATAAATAATAAATATTTCTTATATAATACAATCCCAAGTAGCAAATACACATTATTTTGACGTCAAAAACTGGTCATTATTGATCAAACGTCTCATAACCAAGTAATGCCTAACTTAAAACGTCTTTTTTGTGACGTTTTTTTGTGACGTGTCATCGGTCTGTTAGCCCGTCATTTTCACGTCATTATATAACGTCATTTTTGGTCGAAATTGACCAAATTGTGACGTCAAAATCACGTGTGCTTGCTACCTGGGATATTATATATAAAAAAGTATGCATTGAGTACTTGTCAACGCACTTTACATTGTAGCAGTAACATTGCAATTAAATATTAAAACAGAAAAATGATTTCAGTTAATTGAAATAATTTCGTTAATTGAAATAATTATAAATTTTTAAATAATTCATTCTGTATGCACTAATTATGCACAAAATATATAGAAACACATGTAGAGACGTATAAAAATACAAAATGTTTTTAATAGTTTTAGAAATTATAACTAGAGAATATACTTTTTTATTTAAGCGTGCAACAAATTATTAATTGAAACACTATATGGAGTTTCAATCGCGCAAAATATATAGTAAAAGGAGTTTTACTAGTAAAAGAAGTTTTACAGAAGGTATTTCATCAAAAGAATTCACATAATTTTGCTATTCTCTTACGATCTTTCGCTTCAGGCTTCATAAATTATGTGATGATATATGAGAAAAGTATAATTCTCGTATAACTTTCAAAAATAACACTATGCGAGATATATCGAAAGATCTTGGAAGCAGAGAGTCAGAGCGAACAAAATCAAACGTACGTAGATGATGATAGGATCACCGGAAGACGAAATACAGGCTGCAAGGTTCGATGATTCGAGAAAAGGGGATGGCTCGGAATAAAACGACTTCATACTTCCTAATCTAACGCAATTTCCTCCTCTTTCTACTCTCTCGAACTGCGCACTCATAACTCGGTAAGACAGATTATCCCGAAGAGTCTGTTTCATTTCACGTTTCGAATCGGTTTTGTTTTTTTTTTCTCCATCCTATCATTCGTCGCAGTAAAGCTTTTCAGTTCTTGACTGAACGGTTTAAACGTTTGCACTCTAGAAATCGATTTCGCGATTTACGTGACGGAAGTGTTATTTTATTCTCGAAAAATTCCTTCCTTTTCATCGTTAAATGATTACCGAATGATATACCTTAATGGTAAATGTTTTCATTGAGATTTATATTCGCCAGAAACGAAATATTGCATCGATTTCAAATTACGAAATTCTAAAGGCTTCAATTATCATTCAAAATCATTAAGGTTTATATTGACGATTATATTGATCATGACACATGTATTCGGTTTTCACATGGACAAATACTATTCATGATAAGATGGAGAGTTTCCCAGTAATATCGATAACATTATGATGATCGACATATTGACCAATGTGGGAAGTAATAGGCAATTTCTGTATCAAATAAGCTAATACATC
This sequence comes from Tetramorium simillimum, assembly GCA_011636635.1. Taxonomy (NCBI): domain Eukaryota; kingdom Metazoa; phylum Arthropoda; class Insecta; order Hymenoptera; family Formicidae; genus Tetramorium; species Tetramorium simillimum. The sequence goes on along the minus strand of VBVQ01002050.1, from coordinate 16,629 downwards.
AATATCATTACTCAAAGTCTCGGATCGTGATACTAAGCCGAGATAGGAAACCGTCCCTTTCCGCCCATATTTCACATCTTGAATACAATCTGTGGTATCTGATCATAGTATCTTCCGAGACTAGAATACTGCAATGAAGATTCTATTCATTTCACGACAAATGCGGGGTTATATCAACTAAGTGAATCATCGATAAAGCATTAATTAGTAACACTATGGCGTGTTGTATTATATACAACCATATTTATGAGTCTCGAAATCAGAATAATTATTGCTAGACAACTATAATTATAATATAACAATTGATCTTATTTATAAATTGTTATCTAATTTAACCGTTATAACAATAAAAACGGCTTTGCTCGCGCTGCATATGTAATCAGTAATCCAGTCGTATTTAATTAATACAAAAATTGCAAAATAATATCTAACTTAAGATAGAAATTTGCAATGCTAAAAGCAGAAAGATAAAATAATGTAAAATAGAAAAGGATAAAGGAGTCAGAATATCGGAGGCTTGATAAACCCGATAGCGATTCATCACATTTAACCTTATTCACAATAGAGAGCCCACTGGAGCTAGCCAGCCGGGAGATTAACAAAAAAAAAAGGGAGGGAAAGGGCACGAAAGGAAGAAGCAGAAAATTACTCGCTGGTCCCGGCGAAATTGAAGCGCGAACTTCGTCGACTAACCCACACCTAACCCGTTCTCACCATCATACATTCGCAGCCTTTGTCTCCAGGAACTGATGCGGTATCACATGTGTAAAAGTAATATCTGGTATGCGAGCACCAGTCAAAGGGGTCTCCACGTTTGAGTTATAAGGCCAGGCTGCGTTGAACGCGGGCGCTCGAACATGAGGTCGAAAGAGGGACCACACACATACACACAGAGACACATACACGGTACAAATACAGTTCGCAAGCACGTGTACACGTATAGAGGGTGCGAGAAGAAGAACATCGCGAGAATATGAAGCGGACTGTATGTATGTATATCTGCGCGTATATACGCGTGTCGGGGACAGAGGGTTGATAAACGCCTCCTCCAACCACCCCTTTCTGTCGCCCTCACAACCGTCTTCTCCGCAATCATCTCGCCGTCGCGGGTATTCATAAACTACTCAGACAATGTTTGAAACTTTACAACGCAGCCCGGCGATGTTCTGATACGAAATAATAGCGAACGCATAGTAATGAAGATCGCGCATGTTCGCCGGTAGTGCCTGACCTGTTCTACGATCGTATGTAAGCGTTTCTGTTCCGTTATGAACAGAGAATTCACAGTATAATGCAAAACAGAATCAAATCGTGTAATTTAATGCTGCACAAAAGGAAAGGTTCTGACATTTAAACATACAAAGTTCTGTTAATGGTAACAAGATTAAGAATCAATGCGTGTAAAGAAAAACTGTCCAATTAATCATATAAATTCGTGAATCTCTCAAGTCATAAAACAAATAATAATTAATATCGAAAGAGATTAGAAAGATATTTTAAATTTAATTATACTAATTATGCTATAAAATAAATATTACGTTTAACATGTTGTACACCCAAAAAAAAAATAATTTCGATATACGTGAAATCCTCTAAATCTTAGAGGATTTTACTCTTATATTGACTTCAAAAGGATTCCTCTGAATTCAAGAGAAAGATAGTATAAACAAGAGTATTTAAGAGAGAAAAAAGTATTTTTCACTTTATTGAAAGAGGAATATGTTTGCCACAAAACAGTAAGCTTAGAATATGAGATTATAGAAAAAAATCACTTTGAATATAAAATACTTTTTTTGGGTGTATTAGATGTAAAACGTGATATTTACTTTTGTTTTTTTAATAAATATAAGTCGATGTAGGATAATTCTTATCTTTGGTTATTTTGCAGCGTTTGCCCTCCTCTGACCAAATCAGTGACAATCAGAGTAAGTCATCGCTACGTGACCGGTCAAACCATCCAAGTGCTAATACCGAGAGCACAATTAGATTGACAGTTTCGTACGAATGGATACGGGGAGCCGAAGTGAGAAACGGGCTAAAATAAATAAACGCCATAATTCACGTTCAACAGTTACGAACGGTTCAATTCGCGATTGGAACTGGTCCAATGGCAGAAGGTGACGGCAGGAGGATGGGCATGCGGTAATAGACGGGGTGGTATGCATTACGTGCGCGCGAGGGTGGCAAATAACTTGACTTCGCAAGCGTAAGGACGATGCGACGCGAGCGTTCTCCGAAATTAATTTAAAAGACAGTACTTCCTATCGTGAGCTTAGCACCTGCATAATCTCGTCGTACCCTCGCAATTCCACACCAGTACACTCTCTCCCCTCCAATTCAGCCTCGTTGCCGGTTCAAAATAAGTGGATTACCTTAACTTGATAAAATGAGGATCACATTTTATCGCGTTAAAGGAAAACCTTCCATTTGCCGTCTTTTCTCCCCCTCGCACTTAAAATCGTTTACTTCTCTTTGCTCCCGATCGCCGCATTGCTCGCTTCTATTCGCGCTTTCACGTGGTCTAATTCTCGGCCGTCTTTCTCCCTCTATAATTTATTTGCTTCTCTTTTAAACACTCGCGTTTTCGATTACTTAACAAAAAAAAAACCTAAATACACGTAAAGAATATCTGAAAATTCGCGCAGAAGGATTTGACAGATTTCTTCATTGTAGAAACTACAAAATTCGTTTTACGCATCGGTTCGTTAGTAGGTATACAATAATTCACCTCGAGAGACAGGCGAGCATCGTACGGAAATAGAGCAAAATCGTACACACTTAATTTCACTTTGCACTTCGCTATCTCGTTCGCTACTTTACCGTTGGCGTTTTCGCGGTAACCGGGCGTAGCCCAGTGTACGTGCATCGGATGCACACGTAATGCGCACTCCATCAGTACAGTTGCGGTTGAGAGCACTATCGCCGGATAGGGACAAAAAAGCGAGAAGAGAGAGAAAGTGCGGGAGAGGGGAGAGGAGGAGGGGCAGTTACGCGAAACAAGTGATTATCACTTTGTCGCGCGAAAACTCGCTTACTCTCCGAATAATTTCGTCCCTATATCGTTTGCTACGTGAGCGTGCCCATGCGTGCTAATACAGCTCAGAAGAAACATCCCGAACTAACGAAAACCGCCTTCGCTAAATTTCCGTGCAATAATTTTGCTAAATTACCGTTTAAATTTTCGTCTAAAATCCGTGACGGCTCTCGTTGCGTTAATACATTTTTTAGGAAGAATCTTAAAAGGGCGCGTTTAAAAAAAATATTCCAAGATTGCAGATTTGTAAAGGATATTCCGGGGGATTAACAAAAGCGGCGGAGTAGGCGAAATTTACATTTATCGTATATTCTTCTTGCTTGCGAGATAAATTATCTCCGAGAGGGATCCGTGCGCGTTTGCCATTATTCTTTACCGAGGCAAGACAGGATAATCCGTAATCTTATCCTAATGAATGTCCAGTTAAATTCAATCCCTTAGGAATATATAACGTTTCAACATGCGCGCAAGTTACGGAGAAACCAGATTCCAATGGGATTTCTTTCATTGGGCTCTATTGCCCACTCTACTGCCACGCTCAATTATGATATTAAACTTCCCGCTGACATGGATGCGAAGCAATTTCGCGGGATTAAAGTTCCATACAAGTTCACAAACAGCGCACCGTCCGTAAGACGCGGGAAATGAGAGGCTTTCCCGGAATGCCTCGTTGCGTTTATTCTCAATGCTGAATTATTTCTTTTGAAATGCGCGCGCGTCCGGAGTGCCGGGTCAGAATCCACCGCCGTGGATAGAAATAATGATGCATCCACGGCATCGAAATAAAAGGGATAAAATAAACTAACGCTCAGCAGCGGTAATACCGTTACTCGATATCCCACGGTATTATCTGTGACATTACCATAACTGAAAGCGTACTATGACGACCTCTTAGCGGGGAAACATGACAATGGATAAAGTATTACGCCGAGACGGATATAAATTGAATGTGGCAATAGATCCATCTGTCACATAAGCGAACAAAGATAAACCGATACCGAGATTTGAATAAACAGAAAATCTGAATAAGTTTATCCTCAAGTTCGTTCGACATATCAATTTCTCACAAAACTTGTCCGTTACATAAAAAAATACCTGCATAAACGTGAATCAGGATGCATTTTATTTTAACTTTAATTTCGGATCATGAAAGTATAATTTAACTATTTTATTTTTCATAGTTACTATATGCAAAATTAATATAATTTTAAGTAGAAGGTACTTTATTATTAATTATTTTAAATGGTACTTAAACAGAGATACTTAAACTTTGAATAATAGAACTAAAGAACTCTTTTTGTAAAAATATAATACTCCTATTTTGTCCCCATTTTTAAATTTACATCAAATCATACTTTATGTACCTAATTCACATGCTAAATTTATTAAAACAAAATTAGGATAATATTGTAACAATAATAAACAAATAGTTATTGATCATTATTATATTAGCATTAGCCATATAATTACTTCAATGTACAGTTCGCTACAGTATAGATATTTAACACTCTAGAGAGAATAGAAAGGAATACTATAAAATAGGAAATTCTAAACTTTTTTCATTAAAGAGTATCAAAAGACATTTGTCTCGTGCTACTTATATATATGTGTCGTCGCAACTGGCTTTAAATCCCTGCGTTAAAGAATCTCGGGTGCAATAATATTCACACCTCGCCTGGTCCATCGTGCACGAGCGGCGGTTGTACTTCCTAGTCGATAATCCTCCACCCACATTCACTGTTCTCCGTAGCAGACCGGGTCTATCTATCCGCATGTCTGTAGGGTAGTTTATTATTCATTGGGGTTGCATCCCCAACGCGGATAAACGGCGCATTGTTTATGCATTAGCTTGTACCTTACCCAACGATCTGGACCTCTCGATCTGGCCATTGAGATGATTTCGCCTTTTCTTACATTCTGGGCCGTCAAACTTTCTTGCTTAATTGTTTACGCGCGTATGCAGAACTCCCATTTAGATTGTCACGGCAAATTACCCTCTGTCCTGGCTCGCTCTTGTATTCGGATTATTTTCATATCGCTTAAACTCGGGGAATTTTTGGGTCGTGCAGAATAAAAAAAAAAGCTAACCGGAAAGATATTGATTCTCGAGAACAATTCTTATAATCCTTCTTTAATCTTTAATAAAACGATAAGACGATTACGACATTATGCGAATAAATGGTATCGTGGTCTAAAGGCTGATGATAACGTAAAATGTGAAATATAAAATATGAAATGAGATTCGAAGTTTGCTAAGTCCGCTTTGCCAACTAAATTGCTATAATGCCGTTACCGATTACATCTAACATGCTTCGTAAGAGCGATCCCTCGTTAAACCGGCTCAGTTTCCTCGATTTGGAAGCAGCGTGGTGATAGATGGATAGGAAATGCGATCGCGCCTCTATCGCCGGTTTAAATCGAAGTCTCGATAGTTCGCACGGTGCGATGATTAATGGCGAACGTCTGTCCTAGACAATTGGAATATAAAATGCGCCACGGAACTAAGGGAATCTCTGAGCGAGGTGGTATGAATAAAATAACCATTAATTTTGGTGAATTCATACACCATATGAAATTTGCAACAGGACATTTTTGTTCACTGCAATTAGATTGAAAATATCATTAGCAAAATTTCAAAAGGGTATTTAAAATGTACGAAATGAACGTAATACAAAATTTAATTATACTAACGAAGGGCAGATATTTCAATTGTAATTTTCGATTAAATTTCATAAAAAAAAAAATAATAATTTATTTCTTTAATAATAACTTTTTTGACAGTATTCTTAATGCTTAAAAAGTTAGGTTATAACTTATACATTTTTTATTAATAAATTTATAGTTATCCATTTTAAATCTATTTACATTAATCAAATATTTTATGTTTTACAATTTGTTTTATATAAGATAAGAAAATCGGGAGAAGGTGCCAGTAAGTTGAAAAAGCTACTTTATTAATTTTTCGTTCACTGTTCTCGATAAATGTTCTCTAGTCATTAACGTGAGATTGTTCATACAACGAGCTATACGTGCAAGCTTTTCCAGTTTTAGCGTGTTAAATCCAAAGAATCTGAAAAGATTTGTTCGAACCAAACTAAGTAAGCTTCTTATAGTATTCTTGTTTGTTAAGACCTCTCTCCCGTTCATAATTTTTTATTAAAAATAGATTTATTTCACGTATTTTGAAACCACGCGAAATGGTTGTATCATGAATACGCCCCCGAATAGCCATTTGTTTTATAACATTACCGTATAAAGAATTAGGAAATAATATTTTCTTTTCATCATTGATATAAAATGCAACTTCAGAAAATACATTAGTATAACGGATTATTTTATTTACACGAATACTAATGTATCACTTTTTTGTATTATTTTTATTTTTGTATTTTTAAAAAAATTATGACTGCTACAATATTCAATATATCTAAAAGAAAAATACTAATTAATATTATTATTTTATTTCTTAATATTGTATACATGCTATACTTCCTTCATTAGGTTATATGATCCTCTTAATATTTGCATCTTTCCGTATTACATATAACATCTTATTCAAATATAGGGGTAAGATGTCAGTTTTGCTGAGATAAATATATAATCAAATTACATTTTATAATAACTTTTAAGATGACTGTTCAGCATTGCTGTGAAAGATTAAGTATCATTCTTCAAAGGAAAATTTTCAAAGCAAAAATTTCACAGCATTGTGACTATTGGTTTGTCCATATTTCTGTAATATTTTTTAACTGTAGCATCTTCGCTCGATTTATTCGCGGTATTCAATTTCCTGTATGTTTTTATCCGAAAATTTATCAGGGTCATGAGCACCACGAATAAAATCCAAAATTAATTGTTCTATCAAATTATTACGGATTTTCGCATTATAATAACCCTATTATTTTAAACTATACGGTATTACGGGGGTACAAATTTACATGATCATATACATATATTCCGGTTTTTGCATTCGTTGTTTCATATTTTGATATTACCTCCCTTTGAATGTAACGCTCATTACGATGCATTTAAACGATCTCTCATGTTTAGTGCTTTAATTCCTTTTAAACTAAAATTTATGTTTGACTTCGAAAAATTATTTTACTATTATACATATACATTTAGCAAAATTAAATTTTCCTAAAATGAAATTTTTCAATAAATATATATTACTCATTTTTCAAAAAACCCTCTGATTTTTGACATTTCTAATACTAAATAATATAAATCTAAATAATTAATCTAATTTATCTCTACATTTATTTCTAATTTATAAAATTAAAAAACCCAATTTTTAAAACAATTGAAAATAACATATAAAATGCCACGAGTTAAAAATTTAAATTTTTAAAAACAAAAAATACAAACTCCATTTTAATTTTAAGAAATTGTGTTTTCTAATTCTTTAAATTTTTATGGTTTTTTTAAACACTACTTGTTTGCGCTAAGTATATTTTCAATCCCTTTTTTTAGCGTTGCTCGATCATAAACAAGCACACTACACAATCGTTGCTAAATTTGTTTTAAACTGTGTGTGGTTTCTCTATTAAAAGATAAACTGCAAACACCGGAAAAAAATCGGAAATATTTTGGCAAATATTTTATATACCGATTAATATTTTACAATGATATAACGCACATATATAACTTTTCGCAATTAAAAGATTATAAATAAAAAATCAGAAAATTTATATATACAATATTTATAATTTGATTATTCATAATCTTTCTTATAACCAGTATAATTTACTTTTTACTACTGATACATTTATCTAGTTTTACATTCAATGAGAATTTATTTGATTTTATTTTTAATTTTTCTTTCTGACACAGAAAACGTGAAAAACAGAAGAAGCTTTTGTTTCTGACATATGTCGAATTTCTGATACTCAAAAGGACATACGTGACATGCACATGCGCATGCGAGCGTGAGAATACAGCTGAAGTGCATGCAACGAAAAGTCGTGAGTCACAGATTTTTCTCAGTTGATCTCGATCCTCAAATGTCGCCGCGCACGTTTTGCATCTGGCAACCGAGACACAATCTCGGTCGCGGAGCCTGCTCGTGGCAAAACAATAATTTCGACCGGTAATCTCGAACAGTGTTTTAATCTGAAAGAACACCTAGTACGCCCCTGATTGCATTGCACAGTAATCTTAGTTTTTATCGCGTCTCGAGATTGGTGAAGGTGTTGGCTGGAGAGGAGAGGGTTGTACGTACAACACCTCGCTGCTATGGATATCGGGGTCAGGCTAGTGCGACCTGCATTATACACGCCATCACGTATAATCTCGAGAAGAGTAAGAGAGCGCGCGGACACGGTCGACAAGAAAAAAAGGATTTCCGGCACAATATTCCGACTTGCTGTCATCGGCCGTTTGATATATTGGCTGCATAAAACGTAAACAACGATTACATTTATCGGGATTTCTTATGCATGCATTCATTCGTCATAGAAGTTTCAAAATACCCCGCAATATCATTTATCAGTAATTTATCATAGAAATAGAAACTTTCTTAGAATCTATTTTTCACCCTGCATTTATTGTAGCACAATAATGCCTCTATAAAATAATTGAAATATTAAAAAAGAGTAAAATATTAAAAATGATTGGTAATTATAATCGCTGTATATTGTTAATAACGATCAGTTATTAGCATATTAAGCAGAAAATCTATTGTAATACGTATCATCACGTTTAATTCATTTAAATACAAACCATCAACTTGCTATAATCGACAATGTTAAAATGTTCGGCCGTCATGTCAATATTTATCGTGAGCTCAGCCTGCAAATATCACGTCGATGTTTAGCAGAATAAAAAATATTGGGAAAGAATATCGTTTGCGATAACAGAAACCATAGAAAAATTCGATATCGACTACTGACTACGTCAATCGATTCGCTATTTTAATTAATAGCTTGAAAAGGATAGTATATAACCAAATGTTACTGGATTGGAAAAACTTCTATTGCAAAATATTATACAACGTCGACGAGCCGACGCGACGGCTTGTGCCGACAGCGCTGTTACGCCTTTACCGATCTAACAGCGCAGCACGTATATCTACCGGATCTCGTCATGGCTCCCTTCAATCTTCAAGGCAATATAGGGTCTGTTGGTGTGCCTCTTGGTTAGCGAACTGCAGGTGTGCAGTGTTTATCACCTTCCTCACCCTTCGTCGACAATAATTAATTACCCTGGAAGGACCTTTTAAGTCGTTGGCCGCGATGCGACGCAATTATCGCGAACAGCCTCATAATGACGCGAAATTTATGCATTGTAACAAACTTACGGTACAACGACGCCATTAAATCACGCGTAATGCTTGAGAAGCTTTTCTTCAAGTCTCCCGATAAAAGGTCTACTGATTTTCGCGAAAGTTGTGCCATATGCAAAACGAATCGATACAACGCTGCCACTTTCAATATTATTTATCATTTTTGACTTGATAAATAATGTTCCCCGTGTCAGCGAGTCAAAGTTTATAGCAATATTTACTTGCAGAAATTTTCTGTACATCTTTTCTGCAACTACAATTTTTAATTACTCGAAATTCGAGGCAAAAAATTTGATTGAACAATCTGTAATTAAATAGCAAATGTAAAGAAAACTTATTTTTGCTCATCATAAAATGATGTACAATTTACAAAATACAGTCTACACATAATTCTTTGATTCTTGAGTGCACTCTTAAGTCTCAGTTGCAATCATTTGCGAAATAAATGTAGATACCGCATGTTAGAGTTTAACACTGAGAAACACTAGAGAACCACATTAGCAACAATGTCCAGAGTAATCGACGTCAACATAAATTTAATTAATTTCAGAATACCATGATATCAGCGAAATAATAACGTTAGTAGGTCTTCGTCTATCAGTTACGAAACTACGGCAAACAGTTGAGGTGAAATCTGGGCCAGCTTTTTCGCGAAAATTGCACTGTTGGAGAACAGCAAATGAGAATCGATCGTTTCATCAAACTCTCGGTATGAAAAAGGAATGCCGCAGTAAAGTCATTCACATTGAAACCGATACGCGAGCGCGAGCGCGAGCGCGTCGCTCGCGAAAATAAAGTGCGCGGATTCGTAGTAATGAATCAATCAGATTACGCACAGTTTGCGAGTGCAAATTGAAGTGTGCACGATAGGAATCAAGGAACATAAATGCTCTGCTTATCAGCCAGAACACATTGATATGTGGTTAAGCATTGAAGCTGCGTTGTATGATACAGTCATGTAAAATTCTCGAGATAAAAACGCGGTTTTAAACGGAACACACACACACGAATAAAAACACGTCGGGTTTTCGATGCGGAATTAATGGTTTCATAAGTAATGAATGAAAATTACGCTTAAAAGCACACCGATTCGCTCCCGAGGCTATCTGGAAAAATGCGAGAACACGTCGTATCGCGGATTCGATGGTCGAATTAAATTCCGTGAGAGTTACCTGTGAATTGATCGCTCTTAGCTTAGTTTTATAACCATACAAAATTTAACGAAAAGTTAAACCATTTATATCATTTTACATTTCGAAGTGCTCATTAATTGCATACAATTATGAATAGTGTTTTGCGTAAATTAAACAGAATAATTAAAGCAATGTATTCAGAATAATTGGAAAGGCCATCTAGGTTGAAATGAGAGGAAAGCTGCTTCCTCATTATTATTAATTAAAATAGTATAATAATAGATTTAATCTATGAAACAGTTTTGTGATTAAAACAACGCATTTTAATTAAAACACAACATTTCTCTTTTATAAAGCCTATTTAGCTATTTAATATATTCTAATTTCCTCCGTCAATCACATATTAATTGAGTATAATTAATACAGAGCTAATTAATACAGAGATGTAGGTAGAATTAAAATAGAAAAAGAAATCTATTTATAGCATCGCGTATAAAGTATTTTAATTATTCACTTATCTTTCCTCTTTCTTTCTTTTCAAGCATTTATTTTTAGTAATTTATTCTTTTATCACTTATTTTCTCACACCATGTCAACTGGAAAAGTAATCCAATACGAAATCTATAATGAGAAAATTGCACGACATCAAGACGAACATTTTATCTTTCGGAACCGTGGATATGCATTACTCGTCACTTTCTTGGACGTCGCTTTCCATTCGCCTACTGTCAGGTTCTATTCGTTGTCTTCGTGAATATTTTATCGCCACTATTTCTCGGCTTCACTATTACGAAAGGCTGGGATACTCGTTAATTACGTACAGAGCCATTATGCTACACTTTGCTCATTTGCATGATAATTCCATTCTACGATGATTATTGGAAATGGAACGAAGTTGACGAGGGTATCTTTACATCTTCATAAAAATAGAAACCGAGCTCACTCATGAGTTATTGTAGAATTCTAATTTAATGTTTAATTTCTTATGCTCTCGTCGCATGCTTTTCTTATCAAAAAGTGTTTTGAAGATATATCGTTAGAGAAACTAGTAGAAATTTATTTGCTACTTTATCATTTTCCGAATAATGAAATATTTCGACATACATTAAATAAAATAAATTGTTTCATATTTGTTATTTATGATACAACATGATAGCGCCGCATGGAAAACCTTGAAAATACCGAGACTTCTATTGCAGCTGTAAATTGTTTATTAATTTTCAGCGATGTTGAATGCACAAACGTTAATTGATAAAGAATGGGTCACGTAACATTGCACGAATTGAATCCATTAATAATCACGTGAAAATAGGGAAGAGATATGTAGACATACAGTGTGAAAGATTTAATTTCCGATACAATAGCGTGCATTCCTAGCGATGGCTATAAATTTAGTACGGCATTATTTGCAGCAATAATACTTCGTGCAATATTCTGCGTGATATCTCGTTAAAAAATCACCGCTAATAAAGGTACAAACGCATGTATTTATTATATCAGCTGCAAAAAAGAAAACTAATAGCACTTTCGATCTCAACGACAGCGGATAACAGCGAATGAATGAATGTGATACAACGCAGTAGTAATTAAGTCTAATGTGAAGGCAGGTACTCACCGGTTTTCACAGTTGGAGACGCCGACGGTTGTGAGCACAAAACGTGCGTGCCCCCCAAGAGCGCCAAGATGACGCGAAAAAATTTCATACTGGTCATTGTGAGTAGCTATTCCATGGAAATCCTGAAATGCACAGGGGGTAACTTTCTTCACTTTCTGTGAGTGACAATCGTGCCTAATTAATATAAACTAAGAACGAAAATTGTACCATTTTAATTAAAAGGACAAATAGAGGCAAGAGCAATAAATAAAATGGATAATTCATTTATCTTTTATAATTAATTTTGTTAGAATAATTATCTAATATTTAATCAATACGATAATATTAAAATATGAGAAAATTGTAATATAATATTCCATCGTTAAATATATTTACAATGTTATTTAATTTTCCATTATAACACTGGTAATAAAATTACGCTTTTCGAACAAATAGCTTTTGTTTTATTTCTTCCATGTATCTAGAAGTTATATACCCGGAAATAGCTTGCTTCAGGGATAAAGAAAGACAGAGGGTTTCAAAACATCGCTCTAGCTTTTATTCCCCTGGAACAAAGCAGGTATATAAGCTCTGTGTGTGACTTTATTTTGTGAAAATTTCTATATAGTTAATATGTATGTATTTTAAACATTTTACACAATTTTAGATATATTTTTATAATCCCCTTACAGGAAAAGTTAGATAGATAACCATGAGCCCGTTCATCCATAGCTTTTTGTCCCGGCACAATCCATCCGAGATAGATCGACTTTGTTGTAATGTTCCGCATCAAGCGGAAACACCGTCGCGCATCGCGTCATCCCTCCTCGTTTTCCCACGCGATATTGCCGCGAGGGGGAAAAAAGGGTGAAACAACGACAGCGTCGTCTCTCACCGCGAAATGAGATTCTGATACTGCAATTCGATCGCCGCGTGTCCTTGCGGCGGGAGCCGTAATACGAGTTTGTCGGAGTGGAGTAAACGAAAGTGGGCGTGGAGCACGGATGCTGATTTATCGGAAATTAATATGCCAGGAGAAGCCGGCGAGAGAGAAATACCTCCGTGTCGACGCGCCGCGCGCAGACTCAGAGAGGGGGATAGGGAGAGAATTTAAAATAGATTTGCCCGGGCGAAAAAATACTCGTCGTCATCTGTTCTCCTGGGGGGGCTTATCGCGGCTAAGATAACGATGAGCCCGGGGTGGGCTCCGCAAGCGACTAAGGCACATTGATGGTCGCTGTTAAGAGGATGGAGGAAGAAACCCGTGGCTGCTGGCTAGATGGATCCCCCCGTCGCGTCGCGACGAGCCGGGCGAAGGGGAGTGGGAGATACCGGGCATTGTATGCCCCGGCAACCACCGGCGCACACCCGCCGTACCATCGACTCTCGGATTCGCGCGAGCTGATCCACAGAATAGCTAGATCGTAGATAAGTAGCGATCTTGCCTCTCGGTTCAGAAACGCCTGGCCCGATCCGGCTTAAAGCGACAGAAGTCGAGTGGCGCGACTTGGAGCGTGAATTCACGTTAGGAGAACGTGGTTTTGCGTGTCGGTGTATGCTAGAAAACGCCCCCAAGCGATTGCTTTGAGGATGCTCTTCAATGGATTTGACGACTAAACACTTCCAGAGAGCGACTTTCTATTCGACGTTAAACATTACGATAATGAAAAACACGAGAAAGGATTAAATATTTGCTCCGAGCAGTTTGAATATTAGAATTAAAATTTATTATATGTATAATAATTATTTATACGTATAATAGTATGCGTATGGCATATCTTTAAATAATAATTTTATTTTAAAAGAAGACAGAGAAGTTTAATCACATACTCCGTATGCTATCAGCACAATTGAATTTTAAATTTCAATTAATATAAAAAGAATTTATTTATTTATTCTCAACATTTAGAATATTTTATGGAACGATTTTATGCATATATTTATTATATCGTAATAAAAGTACAAAATAACGAATTCTATTATATATTATTCTTCAAATTTTTAGAGAAATAATATCAATGGGCAATATTATACGTATAATGTACGCATTTATATGATTAAATTCCTTCGAATAAAAACGTTTGACGTTTAATTCGCTAAAAATGTGCAGTTAGACAGACGCAGTTATATAATTGCGGTTAATTCGCTCATTGATTCGACTAATACAACATGCTTTATTACATTGAAAAGAAAATTCTGGTTAAAAACGGACGAATCAGAAAAATCTTGTAGGTTTGATCAAATATTCTGGTTATTATAATAGGAATTCCGGTTATTATAAATTATAAAGTATTGAGTTCTATTATAATAACCAGAATATTTCATTAATCCTACAAGATTTTTCTGATTCGTCCGTTTTTAAACAGAATTTTTTTCAGTGTAGCGGCATGATTTATCACGAGGACGAGATGTTGCATTCAAATTTTATTACTTTAATAAAAAACTGAACACTCAACGATACTACATATACCGCGATAGCCCGTATGTAGGAGTCAATAAATTACCATTCCTTTATTTCGCCTTTCCCCCCTCGTAGATCGCGAATCGTCTAAATCTACCGACCGCTCGGCCGTATCAGGAACTCATTCCGCAGAGAGACGATTTCCACTCTTCCGGTGCGCAAGCCCCGAGGAAAAAATGACGTAGACGAAGCACCGGGGAACTTCGTAAAATACGAGTGCAACCGGCACCGCGATGCACTTCATGCATCGCTGTGGGCGTCTGCATTCGTGACGGATCTACTCGACGAGCGATCCGAGCGGGAGTTTCACACACGGCAGACGAACGCGTGTCGGCGATTTATCGCGTTTATATACATGTTCCCGGCTTGTATCATGTGTGCTCGCGTCGTCGTAGGAAAGCGTACACCTGCAGTAAATAGAGGGAATGTACGGAATCACCTCGAGCGTTACCACTCACTCACCATCGAATCGAATGTGATGAAACCCTCGAGTCGCGTATGACGAAAAGACCTTTATTAGGAATGGGATCAAGTTCAATATTTCAAAATTCGAATTAAATTCCAATAATCACGTTTTCTAGGGTTTAACTAATATTCGTGAGAAATAATAGTTTTCGAGAAGTAATCAATTTTATTTATTGTTTCATGCAATATTAGCGAACCGTATTAATTACATTGATTAACGTTATCTATTTGTTTTTATATTTCATACTATTTTTATAAAATTTCATTTACAAACATAATAAATTACAAAATATCGAGAAAAGCGTGCATCGAATATTTGTCACATATAAAATATTATAAAGTTACACAAAATCTATTTTCAAAATTAATTAATATAAAAAAAAATTTGCAAAAATGAATACGGTTTTAGTAATTCAGCAAAAATCGTTAGTGCTAATCTCTAAGATATATTTATTCATTTTTTAATTAAGATGAGCAATATAACTTCAACGTAGATGTATAATATTATCTTTCGACTGTGTGTATCTGTATATTTTTTTTTTACTTTTCTTTATCATTCTAATGATAATAAATATAAGGTTGAAAGAGATAGAAATTGATTGGCGATTTGTAAGTAATGGTTAGAACCGGGCTTCATTTATGTACCGGCTTCGAGGAAAATCGACTAGCAATGAAGTCGACTCGAGACTATAAATCAGCAAAATGGGCAAAAAATTATGCGGAAAAGTACTCTCTTTTTACTTTAGAAGGGAGATCGCCTCTCTGAACAGAAAAATTTGCATTTCCTCGCTGCTTACCTCGCAAAAGCGGAAACATTTCAACACAGTTGTGTGCCTATAGGATAATAAAATGTCTTCTTATTAAAATGTTACTCTATATTATTTATTTATGCTTTATAAATAATAACTGATAACCAGTCAATTACATAAGATATTGATTGTATAACAATAATACACGTATAAGTATACATACATTAATTTTTTAATAATTCTTTTTCAATTTTGCCTAAATTATTACTTCTTCTTTGCTTCAGCATATATTTAATAAAATTTCTGAGATTTGGCAGTATTTGCAATCGTACTATGGAATATAGTAATTTTAATTTTTGGCATTCATGCACGGAATTTATAAGATACATAAACTGAATCTCAGACATTTAACACAATCTTTGTATTCTAGCTTATTTCATTCGGATGAAATTCTATATAACCATGCCAGTAGCAAGCAAACCGAACCAGCTTTTGCCAAGTTGTACATTATCGGTTTATATTAAGGAAAGCTTCCGGCAGTACCGGAAGTTCCAAGACTTTATCAGTATTTTAGAAATAAACTTAGTACTAAACTTCTTTTATTTCGTGTGGATTATCGATCTTCATTTACAAGTTACTTAAGGAATAGTAGATACATATGAAAATATTAGATAATGGAGCAGTAGAAATTTCTTAATTTCTTTACAAACAATCGAATCTCTTATTTGACACTTTTGAATATGTTTTTGAGACTTTACAATCTCGCTTTCTTCTGCAACTTTTAAAAAACATATACGAGAAAAAATAAAATTGCCCATAAAAACTGAAATAATTATTTGAAAAATCTAATTTGGAAATAATTCCAAATTTAAATTGAAAAAAATGGAAAAAATTTAATATATTATTATAT
>VBVQ01002049.1:0-28011 GCA_011636635.1 Tetramorium simillimum | reverse complement strand
TAGGTACATTCCCGCTCTACACCGAGTGTCTTCGAACCACCCCCCCCCCCCCCTTTCCACCTTTCCCCGGTGTTGTGTACATTAGCGGATGCTCTGAAGGCAAGACAAACGGAATATTACACAAATACCCGCCCCTTCAACCCCCCGTCTTCCGTAACTACCAAACCATCCTCCTTCTTCTCACTCCACTCTCTTTCTCTCTCTCTCTCTCTCTCGCGCTCTAGCTGTCGCGATCTTCCGACAGAAGACGTCCCGCTTTGCGAATGTTTCATCTCGTGAAATGGTAGATACAGATAGACAGATAGATGGAGGGACGAGGGCAAAGGGGAAAAGTCAAGCATGTAGAAGTGGACACCACTTTAGAGGTACGCGGGAGTTCTGTCAACTTGGGGGCAGCTGAGATATTCGCTTCCGATTGCTTAACCTAATTTAAGAACAGAATTATGAGATCATCAGAGTACCGTATATCACTACAAAGTCCGCATTTGCGGAACGTTTGACTGAATTATAAGGATCTATCATTGTTTAATAGCAATTATGAATTGTTTCATCATTTTATGCTCTTATATCACGAGATTCTATAGGTAAAAATTTATCTGAAAGGAACAGGTGCTTCCTTTACCTTAGAATGTTCAGTAAAACACGAATATGGTAAATAAAGTGTTTGAAAGAAACTGACACGCATGTGAATAACGATCAAATAAGATACGTCTACCGATTACGTAATAATAACTGATGAAAACTCTGAAGGAGTACGGTTAAAAAGGCTATTCCTGAAACACCGTTAAATCCAGAAATAGTCGAGGATGAGCAAGAATTTCTCATTATTATGATTATTATTCGACGACGACGCGGGACGACGAAAGAGCGCCGTGGGCCGATTCCTTGACCACCCGAGTACGAAGGAGCGGGGCGCTTCGTAAATGCATAAAACGCGATATGAAATGCACGAGTTCGGACGTTTTGGCATCCGGACAAGCAGACAATCAACTCATCGAGGCGTGTGGATGCATTTTTATTATATATTATAGACTGCCCGATGCCTTCCTCCATATCGTACGTCACTCATAATGTCAGTCGCTAACGTACCGTCTCGAACGTATTTTACGTACCGGGTGCTCCGAAAGCGATCTATTAGCTTAGATCGTAAAGAAGCTCTTATCCTTAACACTCAAGATAATTGCTTAAAAAGTATATGTAATATATTTTTTTTTATATTATTGATCGAATAAACGATATAAATGTATCGATGGATTTGCATAATTATTTTGCTTTCACTGAAAGATCTAGCAACACGCATTATTCGAAATGGATTTTAATAAGACTGGATGACACCGCAGTGTTAAGAAAATGATGTACTACGTTCTTTAATCAATTTGATGCGCACATGCCAGATTATTTCAGTGTACACGTAATTTAACGGCTCGAAGCTATCGCACCTGCTCGTGTAATTATCTCACCGGAACACTATACTCAAAAATTATGTAACACGATGATAGCGAAAAGATGTTGACGTACAGTTTCACGACATCTAACAAACACCGAGCGGAGAATTTCTTTCTGCCCTCGGTCCCGGGCCATTATTACAAGTGCTCGAGGTATACGTGAGCATTCACTCGAGCTGGCATTTCATTAACGGAGAATTCTATTTCAGAGTTTGACACCCAGTATAGATTTCGGATATAGGTGCATATCGGGCCGTATCTCCTTGTATCAGCCATACACATAATTACCATCTGATAGAGTCTGTTGTCTGTCGGGAGGTTGATTTCATACTTGTTCTTATTGCCGACCCGTCAAAGGTATCCCCGTGGTAGTAGGACGGCCGATCTCGGATGGGGGCCTTAGGGCCGCATAGGCCCCTTCTCCCGTCTCGACCAATCACTGACCCTTGGTCTGCCTTACCGTCGAGAAAACGTACGAGAAAAAGGAACGTGATTAGACCTGCTGCAGGACGATGCATCGACCAGTTCGAGAGTGTCGGCCGCTTCGATGGCCGCCAATCGAAGTTCAATCATTGGCTAAGATAGTCAGCCATTTCGTATATATCTGCATGTCAGAAATTCCTTTCGTCAAATGTAGTGAAATTTTAAAAATTAACATCAGACAGAGAAACATTAAAATCAGAAAAATTGAAAAAACTTCTCCGCAGCTCTATATTTTCATATTTTTTAATTTAAATTATTTAGAAAATTATGCTGCCTGTTACGGCGCATATAATTATACTAATCTTGTTTAAAAGTATAATGCAAATGTTGCACTATAAATATTCATATGTCTAAAGTGAGATAATTTGCGAAGCAAACATTCGATACTGCGCCGGGCAGAGTTTTGCGGAAGTGACAGAAGAGCAATCCATCAATGTGTACGCGAGTTGCGCGAAACGTCGCGGAATTAATATAGCATGAACCTTGACAACAAACACAGTATTGTCCTCGACTCTTGCAATTCCCACGGATGCGGATGACGCCTGAAAGACGCTTCTTCGGATCGCCGATGCAATGCAATCAACGTAACACCTGTCGAAAATGCAGATTTACGGCGCAGCTGCTTCCGCTGGTGCGCGCAAGCAATAATTCCGGCGAGACGGAGGACCCGTCCAACAATTTCGTGGTTTCTTCCATTCCTCGCGTCTGTCTTGCTCGCGCCGGGGCCAGGCCGGCCCGTACCGGGCTTCATCCTATCTCTCTCGTGCCTTCGAAACGATGCCTCGCATTGTTTCATTAGGCCACGTCAAAATATTAGGGCTGCAACTCGTTCCTGCCCTCTCCGATACACGTTACTGAAACCTCCCACAGCCCAAGGCCCTTAGACGTTAATGCCGCATGGACGGCGGGCTGACTTGCGTATAATTACCACATTCGGCCATTTATACCAGGTGGCTGCTAAATTCAGAGAGCAGTGCGCGAGCCTCGCGTTCTACGACGCGCCATCCATCCGTGATAGCCAGCGATCGTGTAGAATTATCAGTGCTAATACGTCAATTGATACGGTCGCGTTATTAATAACATGCTTCCAATAAGATGCTTGTTAAATTAAACAGACATGTACGATTACGTAAACCAATCTCTCTTCATTATTTGACGAATGGCCTGACACATATGTTCGCGTCACACGTTCATTTCCTCGTTGTAACTTTCTCACACGTCCCCTTCCCCTCTCTTTATCGTTAATCAAGATTTACTCGATTCACTATTTGGCTAGCGGTAAAGCGTTACGTACGAATCAAACAAACATACGCGATAAACACCTACTATGTAAGAAGCACGAAGGGGGAACAACCTGAGGTCCCATCGCGCACAAAGACTTGTCACATGCTCGAGTTTTTTTTTTTTTTTTGTTACGATTTCGTTACGCCATTCATCGCGCCGTATGCGTTTCGGTAGGAGCCATTCTCCCACGCAGAACAGCGCTGGATCGAACCCGCTTCTTTCATCCTTCCTTCTTCGTTCAGATAAGTATCTCGAGCGAGCGAGTTCACCGGCCACCTCCCCGCGTCGTGGATAGATAGAAATTTATTTCAAATCCGCCATGTGGAAAGCGTCTTTCTGTCGAATACTTCACGCTTCGGATTCACTTGACCGACTTTTCACACTGCCTTAACGCCGATTTGCTTGACGCGCAACGACCGCGTGCTGCATGTGTGACTTGTCTGACAGGCTCATTGTCGCACGAGACGCTAAATATCACAACAAATGCTATGTAATTCGCGAAATGTATCGTTTCGTGATTCAAACATCGGATATCAAAACAGAAAAGAAATATATGCGAGATTAAAATAAAACGCGAGTTTCTAAGTAATTAAATTGAAAACGATGGAAAACTAGGTCAATGAGAGTCAACGCAGGTATTGATGCGCAATTTGAATACATAGTTAATCACTAATGCATTCACATTACGCATCAATGCAAAACCTGCGTTGACTCTCACTGCCTAGTTTTTCATCATTTTTTAATTTTATTTTAATATCAAGAATCCCTTTATATATTTTTTATTTTGCTTAAAATAACTGTAAAAAACATGTGACATCAATATGACATTCAACGTTACATGTATAAAATGTAGATAAAAAAGAAGTCTGAGAGCTCCCGCAATTTCAGAATGAACCGATGAAATATGGAAATGTACAGTACAACTCCGTTAAGACGTGACGAATGAATTACACGGGATGAATTAAAGAGAGCATCGCATTGACTTTGCTCGGGCGCGCCCTTCCTCATTTCCTCTGTCGCATTGTAATTCACAACCGTAACGCTGGATGCAATTGGAGAACTGTATATGGGAAGGTGGGCCGGGATCGTAAGTGCAAACGAGTCAATCTCTCGAAATGGTCGATTTTAAATGAGTTCTCTCTTTCTCTCTCTCTCTCTCTCTTTCTCTCGGAGACGAAAGCGTCACCTGTCACTTCATAAGCATCACGGCGGGCCATTGTCACTCACGTCCGGTCGCATATGGGCGCCCTATTGTGCGAGACTTATATTTATTCATTAACAATTATCGGGTACGAGCGGTAGCGGGCCGAGTTTTGTCCGGCTGATCGGAGATGTGCGTTAAGGGCGATCGCTACTTCGCGCTGCATAAAAATTGACACGCGTCTTTGGTCGATTTCGTTCTTTCTTTCAAAATGTAATTGGAAGGTTTATAACTTGCCATATCTCGTACCTGCATAATTTCATCTAGAGAATATTTATTTAATCTACTTTTATACATACGTTAGAATTTGACTTCTGAATATTTTTGAAAACGCAGAAAAGAGATTACTTCCTGTTTCCATCTAAATTTGACAAAATTAATGTGCGTGTAAAAAAGTTACGATTTAAAAAATTTCAATTACTTCGTATTTTTTTACATTTAAGCATTGCGAGCATCGGGACAAAATCAAACCGAACGTAAAAAAAACGGCGAGAATTTCTCACGTCAGTGACAAGCTTTGTGGAGAAAAGCTACGAAAAGAAAACCCGCTCACAAAGAAAGCATCCCTCAGACCTCTCCAGAGAGTATCAATCGAGAATCGAGTCTTTGGAAGATTATTTTTATAGACGACTCTTTCCTGATCTCTCTGTCCTTTCACGGACGGCTTATCCGAAGACGCGAAGAAATCGTATATTGGACATCCACTCCTTTCATCACGTAATCCCAGCGGAGGACACTTTAGTTTTCCTCTATACCCTACGCCCGACGAGTTTAATCATCGCGTTGATAAAAAAAACAGAATATTTCGCGCAAAAAATATGAAACGCTTCAATCTAAATATGTCGATGATAGCAACGGAGAATCGCCCCTGTATAATCCATAAAAGAACAATAATCCTAATCGATAAAAGTATTTTCCTAAATAGAGACCTATCATCCGGCTATAAAGTATAAGAAATACGATCTCACGCGCGTCCGTTATTGTGAAAAAATTAATTTCGTGACAGCGACATAACGGATATAAACGATCTGATATAATATCCTCCAAAGGGGCAACCCGATACGCTGATAAGCGTCGCACGCTAGAAAGCCTCACTCGATGTGCATCCGGTTAATGATCGCGTACTTGCAACGTGCTCACAGTAGCGCGTTACTTGCCGATCGGCGAACGGGAAACTCCGTCGTCGTTCCATTATCTGGATTAATGGCTAAACACGCACAAGAGTTCCGCCGACGGAATCGTCCGGGGCTGCACCTCGCCGACGGCTGCCGATCAATTAACTAATGATCGCTAATTAACGCTCCCCCGGGACAGTAATACCCGATAATACCCGGCGGGCCGACGTACGGTGGTATTACCTTACGTTAACCCGTCGGCTGAAGACCGGGAGAGAGGGAAAAGAGAGGGGCCGAGGCAGGTCTTGGAGGCCTTAGTTTGAGTTTAATCGTGGCTCAGCGCCGTGCTGAGTAATCAAACAATTACCGGGGGGGGGAGGGGGGGTAGCATAGCGGTAGGGCGCGACGTTACCAATGCCACCAAACCTCCAGAAACCACGGGATGGCGAAACGGACCCAGAGGGAACGAGAGCGGGAGGGAAGATGCGAATTCGAATTCGAAGCGACTTCAGCGAAATAACAGCCGCCAGTCGATATTATCGCGGAGCCGGGAGTTCGGCAGCTCCCGAAACGCGAGCTAATTGACTGCTAAATTATCACGGCTCGCTCCTCTCGTCTCGTTCCCCTCTCGCCTGAACTCGGAATTGGAGAAGAGGATGCGCCCTTTCCCCTCTTTTATTGTATATCTGTACCGATTTAATTGATATGATACAATGGTAAATTTTTTGTGCGGTGTACGGAATCCTATCAATTTTAAGAATCATTTTGTTGTTATGTCCAGTTTTCCGGAACGCACTGCATAAATTACAACTGTAGCGGAAGCAGATTACAATGTAATTAGCACTCGGGGTAAAAAACGTGAAACATTACGGAAGAAAAATTCAGCATGATAAATCATGATAACTACAAATTTAATTCATTATAAAAATTAAATATATATAAATTTTTTCAATTCTTTAAATATGATTAGAACATATTTTCATTCGTTAAAGCTATTTGTAATTTCTTCGTAGACAAATGTTTAATCTGTTCTACACGTGTACGTATTTGTAATTCAATATTCACAAAACAGTCATGAAAATTCAGATAGCATATGTCATGATCATAAACACGAATCGATATCTAAGCTGCGCTTTTGATTGCGTTCAAGAATTGATTCATGCTCATAAAACGTGTATTAAATCTGCCATTATAAATATACATGTCGAATTCTTAATCTTGCACAAATATTATCCCGATCGATGTTCCCGGTCAATTTCTTTGCAAATTTAATTAAACCATAAAGGACGCCGCGAATGAACTTTGACACGTCTAATCGACTATAAATTTTCTACGACGTCACGCAATGTATGTCATCGCAGATACTACGAAAAAAGGTTGCCGTCGATCGACACACACGACGCCGGTAGACACTGTGCTCCCAGCAAAATACGGAAGGAAGTTGCCCTGAATGAAAGAATTAATCAAGGAAGTCGACAATGTACTTTTTTATAGCAGCTGCGACGGCAAAGTGATTGGGGTCTTAAAACGGAGAAACCGACCGAAGATTGTAAGCCATTATGTCGGCATAAGTGACCAGATTATAGCGATTGCTACTGTGCGTGCGCCTTTGTTACGTCCAGCAGGGCGAATGAATCGGCAGTTTGGTTCTTATAGTTAGACCACAATCAGGTTGAATTACAAAGCATGTATGATACACCATGTGGCTGTTACATAATGAAATGTGCAATCACGCGATGCTCCTGAGTGGGAGAACAAAGGGAGTTAATAAAGCAATTGCCCGAATCATTACGTATCAATTATATTTCCATCTTGAAAGACGCTGATTGCAAGAAAACGATACGCGGATCTAAACCGTCTACGCTTTTTGCGTTAGACGAATTTTGCATTAGAACAATGGGGAATGCGCATTTTATTAATCATCTAATATTTGCTGCTTAATTAATCGAATGAAGAAATCCATTTACTTAGAGATTCAATAACGCTCTTGTGATTTTAATCGATTATCACAGCCGATTAGCATCAATGAGGAAAGCTGTATCGACGTGGTGAAAAGGACGAGAAAAAGGGAGGCCATTCCCCCTGGAAGCAGATTTTAATCGAGCGTCAAGCCGAGACAACGAATTTACGATCAGGCACGGCTGTTTAGCAACTCGATTTAAGGCCGTTCGACGAACCAAACGATACGGTAATTAACATAAAGTATTAATAATGCTTCTATCGTTGACGGTTCTCTTTTTTATGCCGAAGCTTCTTTTCCACGGTTTATGCGCCCATTAGATTTTACGATCGAACCGAAAAAATAGCCGAACGATGATGCGTAGGGAGTCGTCCCTTTATCTCCCTTCTCTTCCTTTTCACCCTTCTTCTGTCTTCAATTTTTTTTTATCCGCATCCTCTTCATTATTTTTTATCCTTTACGCACTTTTCATCATCATCGCGAATGAAAAATCAATTCTCAATATTTTCCAAGATATTATTAAATTACTTTTAATTATGTTCTTCAAGTTGCATAAATTTAAACCGCAAATTCTATATGTTTACTGCGTAATCAGTGTTTCAAAGCGATCCGCTTTAAGCAGGCGCAACACGATCAATCTTATAGAAGATCTTGCTAGACATGCGATACTTGATATTTTCTGTCTGTACGTCGCCGTAATTCAATAGAAAATGAAGCAGAAGAGCAAGAAAAAGTTCCACGCAACAGTAACGAGGAGAAATGCATGGATGCGGAAAAGGGACGGTGGTACGGGGCTCCGGTGTTTCCCTGTTTTCTAACAGAGACCATTCTCGAGAGTTGAATTATAGGAGGAACGCGATAGGTGGTCCCAGACGGGTTGACTTCTTTCGCAAGCGAGATAATCGAAGTCTAAATAAATAAAAACATTTCTCCCCTCGCTTCGTCGGCACGCTCGGCTCGAGCTTCTCGTCAGTGTGCCAGAATTGAGTTTGACATCGCAACAAATTTAAAATACGCTTCTTCGACTGAAACGTGGAAGCGCTTCGTTTGAAATTTCGTCGATAGAACCGTGTTAAAGTCGCAATTGATTTGAATAGTCACCGTCCTGACAAACGATAATTCGGCTAACAATAAATTGCCAGATCATTATTACAACGTGCGATAAAGACAATTCACGACTCATCGCGTTGAATAAAGCAGCGCGAGTTATTGTTAAAATTGCATTATCACGCGAGATGAAGTTCCAGTTATCGTGCCCCGTACATATGAGTGCGCATTCTAGCGTCGATTTTACGTCAGACAGGCAACAACGGCAACCTCCTCCATGGTTTATTAGGCCGAGATCGTTGTCCACTTCACTTTCGATTCGGAATATCAGCGGGTGGGCATACCTGACAGCTGGACGGCCCGATATCTGTTCATGGTATTATTAACGTTTACGAAAATACGAACGTTAGCCGCAGAGTCGAAGGGCGAGGTCGAAGCGAAATTAGCTGTCCGATACTAATTAGCTTTCAATCTAATTCCACACGGAGCTTATAATCGCCGACCGAAATCGGAGCCGATTGATTTGCTTCGAAAATCGAACGGCGCTTTGCGAGCCCTCAACGTAAATGGATGGTTAGATCTTAATTACGAATTGAACATAGCTTGATATCCCATATAATTATAATACCATTTTCCCAAAGTTAATTTCAATATGTTAAATAAAAGGTACGGATTAAAATAAAATAAGAATGTAGCGTAAAAGTCATTTAAAGCCAGAAAAAAGAGACTGATTAAAAACTAAATTGGAATGTTATTGCAACTATTTATAAAAATGGATATTAATGTACCATAAAAAAAGCGTATTGCAAACATTTCGTAATGTCAATTTAAAATAACTAAATATGCTCCTAAAAAAAAATACATTCCGTATAATCGAGAAAAATAAGAGGCAATATTAACGACGTATTGTAAAATAAAGCTGGATGTGGCTGGAGCAATAACATTTCGGCGATTTGCAATCGTAATTTCCCGGGACATCGCACACGGAATTCCGAGATACATTTGTACATATTGATATCGACGTGCCTTTACAGTCGTCCGCAAATCGCCGGGAGCGTACGAGCTGAATTATTCAAGGGAACAGGACACGGCCTCCGGGCCTTCGAGTCCGATATCGGCCGCGACGTTCGACGTCTTCTCGAGATATCGAGAAACAGAGAGGAGAGCTAAACGGTGGGATCGGATGCAGGAGAGCGAGTGGGGATGCGAAAGGTCAAGTCTAGCTCGCCCGTCCGACGTGGCCTCTCACGAAAGCGTGTGCCCCGCAACTGGAAGGAGAAGATCCGATTTACATATTTATTCCACGAGGAAGATCCCCACCAGATAGATGGAAAACGTCGTGACGCTCTATTGAGCGGGACGGCCGGCAAAAATCACGATCGCTATCCGCGTCTCTTCCGTGATCGAGGGCTCCCGATCAGCCTCAGGATCGCTTCAGGAATAATGTCAGAGGAAACAAGAATAAACGAATGAACGAATCGTTTTCTGAATTTAAAAATATCCGGTTATATCAAAGAATATTTTAGATAGATATCTAAGATCTTAAATATATCCGGATAAATTATTCTCACTAGTATTTTCTAAATCTGATCGTAAATTCTTAATAATATCTCCCTAAGAAGAATTTTAATAAATCTTCCATTATGATATTTTTATTAAAATCATCGTTAGTGAAAGCCAGGTTGTTGTGCTCTTTATTGGATGCGTAGTAATGCACAATTCTCTCGTCGGTCGAATGCATCGCGCGCGACACTCGACGAAAATCCTTTATCCTCAAATCGCCGGAGATAATTTGGTCGGTGTAGACACGGCAAATATCTGTACAAGAGATCGGAATAAGGGTTGGCGTGGCGGTGGCGGGCGGGGTCGGCGCGTGGAAAGTCTATGTAGGTTATAGGGGGACGGGATCACTAATACAGGAGATGTTTGCGAACCTGTTAATAATGCCGCGTTTGCTCGCCGGGTTATTAGTGATAGCAAACACTTAAATTGTTCTACCGTGGATTAGTAATAGGCGCAGCTGCAAAACTCCGGCCGGCTGCGCGTGAGCGCTTTTCTCGATGGCACGTCGAGTCACTTTGCCAAAGATCAAGATTTGTAAGCAAGCGCCCGTACTTGTTGTAAGCACGATCACTTCTAAATTATCGCGGCAAATTATTTTATAATTATATCTCCTATTCGATTACGCATAACTGTCCGTATATTAATTTATGTGAATCACAGATTTCATAATTAAAAATATGTATAACAAACTCTTTAAAAAGAAATATGTATGATCTCAAAATATATTGCAGATATTCTACAATTAATGCGTTTATTATTTTGAATTTATTTCACTTTAGAAAAACAAATAATCGTTTTTTTTTTATCTTGAAAAAGCATCTAGGAATATACTTTCTTTTCCAACTCGGGTTATTCGGTTAGCACGGCCAAATTTCGATAAGTCGTGTTTGTCGAGGTATTGCTTCAGCCGCGATACGATCTTACTTTCGTATAACGCATAGGGCGCGGCTCGGTATATTCTCCGGTAACAGCTCTTCCTGTAAAAGCCCTTTCCAGGGCGCGAGCAATGCCGGCGTGCGCGGCGTTATATCCCCCAGGATCCACCTTGAACACATCCAGCGAAAACCAAACTGGTTTAGCTTTAAGCACGTTAGGTACCCCTTTAATAGCTTATAGGTAAACAAAATTAACATATCTTAACAGCGTTAAGAATTTCCGCGTACCCCGCTCCGTCGTTGCAGCCCCGGGCAGACGACGGGGCTAAAGGGGTAAGTTTGTTAAGTAGCGACGAGCGCGAAACCACCACGAGGAACGGTGCCGAAGACACACGATACCAAAGATACGCGATCTTCAAGCCGTCGTCTTATATTTTCCCGGATGTGCCCGGATTATGATACCCGTAAGACGGCTCGATTTCATCCCTTTAGTTCTTCTTCCGGAATTCGTAGGATTTTTGTAGCCCTCGATAATGTTACGAATGCCACTATATAATAATATTTCCGTATCTTTTGCATTCCTGAGCTTACTTTATCCTCACCGACGAAAATTATTTCGCTCTAAATCACCTTTATTTTCGGTACATCCAAAGGGAACAAATGATAATATCGTCGGCAGCTGAACGCATTGTCATCGCGCGACAAATGGATGGATCAGAGTGTTTTAGACTAATCCGCCGTGTGGTAATCGCAAAGGACAAATTTATGTAGGGTATCTGGCGTTACGAGAATAGAGAGGTTTCATAATACATTCGAGCGCGGCGGATATTTCTAGTTAACTTGAACAATATTGATTCAGAACAGAATGCGAAGGCAAAACGCGATGACGGATGAATATCCATCCGCCGCGATGCCGCGACAAAATATTTATTCGCGACGGTACACGATCTCGGAACATATTTTGGCATCTGTTCGCACTTTCGTGTTAGTCAACGGGCACAGATACATAATGAGCGTCTTTTGTTTTAACTTACTTGCGGCGCGGCGTAATAGATGCAACGCCGCCGGTTAAGCGGCGAGCATCGCGTTTTGGCATCGGCGAGCAATCACCATCTATCAGCCATCAAAAACGGGATCAGTAAACCGCGTGAAACTGCGCGTCTTTCAGTAAATTTCCGCTGCCTGCAGGACGTTGCGAAATGTATCCGAAAGCCCGGGCGGACTGGCGTGCTGACAGTTCTCGGCGCAGCATAATTCGTTCCGTCGAGTCGAACATCATTACATTAATATTCCGGCGTCGTCGTCCTCCAAACGGTTACTTCACGTGATTTTAATTTCTCCGCGTTCCCGCAACGGCCGTCCTACTCTTTGGCTTGCAGATTTCACCGCGACATCCGCGATCCACGAAAAAAAAACCGGCTTTTGATCGTTACATATGCGCGCAAACCGTCGTATCCTTGCGCCGACCCTAGATGCGAAATCTTTTCGTCGAGATGCACGGGGCATAATTCTAAGAGGTGGCAAAAGAACCGCGGTGCTAAGGGGAGCGATATTAAATATATGAGACGTAAATCTGAAATTATTTTGCGATTCGAAATATGAAAATTTGTTACGAAAAGACATTAACACTAACAAAAAAAAAAAGAAAAAATGAAGACAACGAAAACCCAGGAAGAAAAAAAAAGAGTATTGAAAGAAGAAGTACGAAGGAAGAAGAATCAATGGTCTCGCGACGACTGCAAAAACTTCAAGCCCAAGAGACACAAATGCATCGCGATGAAATACTCAACGACAGCGCATTCATAGTGGGTCGTTATGGTGGGTCTTTATGCTCACAACAAAGAATAAATATGGCTGATTCGCCTAAGGCTGCCTTTGTACAGGTTACACTGGCTGATCCACTATCGAGATATCTGCGTGGGACGTGTGTGTGGGGTGCACTATTCTGTCGCTGAGCATCCCAGACAACTCGTCGGCTACCAAAAATCAGAGAAAACGAGAGTGAGGCGATCGTAAACACGGTGTTCTGCGTATTTTACACCTCGGAAGCAGCGCACCTTAAAAAAGCTCCTGCTTTCTACGAGCAACAAAATCCTGCAGCTTCAGTAAAACGATTGAATAACGCGGTCGCTTAAATCATAATTTATGCTCTTTATCGCGATTGAAATGGTCTCCCTTGAAAGTGATAGTATCGCGATCAGGAGTGCGTAAAATGCATTCGAGAACACCTTGAAATTCAATAGTTTTAACAAGACAAGAGCGCTCGTCGGATAATGACGGGCGAAAGTGCTCTCGATTACTATCGAGAGTATGTATTTCGAGTCCCGTGAGTCATGAGTGATGACGGTATGTCGTCGTTGTCGGGTCGTACACTCTCGGCCGCGGAGAGAGTCAATGCCAGAAATAATATCGGTATACTCGTACGTCGGTAGAGGCGGGGGTGATGTCCTAACATCATCGGTTAACGAACTATATTTATCCGGCGGGTTCATCCGCGGCTTCTTTCTCCCCCCCCCTCCCCCTCCCACCTCTTTTCGCCTGTTCCTCTTCTCGCTCCTCCTTCTCGTTGCCCCTCAACTTGTTCTTGTTCCTCGACGTCCCTTTCTCCTTATGATCCTCGCCTCTTTGTGACAGACAAGAATTCGAGATACACGAAATCCGCACTTTCCAAATTGGCGCATTCAACCTTTTGGGTCCCCGGAATTATTCATGAGCCCGCTGAAAAGCCAGCCCGCGACGAGTCGTGATGGTATTAAGATGTCGTGCGTATTTGTTGAAATATTCGCGGTGCGCGAGACATGTACACGCGAAAATTCGCGTGTGCAACCTTGTGCGCCAGAATTAATTCCGAGTCCACTGTAAAGCCAGCTTGGAGCGCCGAGCGATTATTTCGAAACGCTGGAGTGTGACGTTAAAGAAAGCGTAATGCGAATGTTCAACGGATAATGTCTCGAGATTCGGAATGCAGCATTACGCGTTGATGATTGTCAACCGTCAGTTACGCAGCATTCTTGCGCGTTAAATCCCGCGATGAGTTGAGTTCTAATGGAATAAATTATAGCGCCGTTCGATGGACCGTTGTACAAAGTAGAAAGCGCGATGTTGTTACTTTCGCGGGGTTTGCGATTTGATCGTGAAAGTTCACGGTATTCACACGAAAAATTTGTGCGCCCGCGGCACATTCGCGAACGCGCTCGCATTTTTGCAAACGCCCCGATACCTCTCGCGCGATAAAGCACGAGATACAAGATAAAAGAAGACAGACCACTAGCGAGAAAGTAAGGCCGGCGAGGTATTAGACCATATATGTATATATTTTAATCGTTACCGACTCGACGCTTGATTTACGTCTTAGAGGACAAAGAGAAATCATTACGCCCCGGGATATGAATGCATAACTCTCTTAGATCGCCGTGAAATAAGGATACTCACGGGGATTAAACGACTATTGCTGCATCATGCGAGTCAAACACTCGCGCGGAGGAAGCTCGGCCGGCTCGATTTGAGGGAAATAAAAGATGGCTAAAAAACTGAAAAAGCCCAAGAGCGTGTGACATGTACGTATTTGTTATCCCTCGATCGCCAAAGGGCCCCAGATAAATACGCAGCCCCCTACCATCGCGGGCAGACCAAGGGGTTATACGGGGGCCGGTGATAAACAGTGTCGCTCATTCACAATGGCCGGCGAACACGCATTAAAGCGGACTAATATGAAGTGTATTAATGCGCGCGGCATTGTCTAACCCATGGCGTACACGGCTACTGTCGTGGGGCCCCGGCTTTATCCCACCGTGGGGGGCCCGGCGATGCCCGCGTACGTATACGGGATCTCCTCGATATACCTGGTGACTTTTTAAGGAACCCCGATGAGAGACCGGGTGGGAGGTATTTACTTATATCATTATGCTGATTTTATTACCCCGAGACGCGACGACCATTCCTCGAAGAGGCGTTACAAATGCGTTTTGCCGCTTTGAATTTGTAATCTGCGAAAGAAATTCTCTGTACGGTCGCAGGTAACAAAGAACCGATAGTAATCGAAAATTTTTATTAGCCTCTTCTTAGTCGATCTAATCATTTGAACGTGCGATACGCAAGATAAACGACTGATGTATGATACAAAAAAAAAAAGGAATGTAAGGCTCTCTGTACATTGTTAGAAGATTACGCGTTCGTGTGTGGCTATATAATAATAAAATACGCGACAATTAACTATACTAAATTATAATGTAAATATATTTTTTATCTATTACTAAAATAGTACACATTGATGAATGAGCTGATACGAGAAAAGACGGGAAACGACATTAAGAGCGTAAAAATGTAAAGCATACCCCATATGAAGCCAATCGCGGGGCTGCAAGCTAGTACTGCCCACCGATCTAAATTATGAGGTCGCCGGCCAGCTCGCGCCACGCATAAATGATTGCTCGTGTTATGTTAAACATCCGGGCATGGAGAGCTGCCCCGAGAGCTCACCCACGAGACATCCGATGGAAGTGGAAGAGAAGCGGTTGGATAAAAGAGGAAGAGGTGGAGGCAAAAGTTATTTATCTCGAGCAGTCGCATGAGCAAGGATTTTGAATAATTTCTACCGGTGGTGGAGCCGAGGATGTTGCCCCGTAGGGCACGTCAAGTTATCTATAAATATACCTTAAACTTAAATAACATTTCGAAAATGCTTGCTCGCAAAATCTTACAACTCAATCTTCATAATTTCTCCCGTAGTAATCGAACATGAACATAATCGTTTAGTGAAGTGTATTTCACGAGTATATGTATCTCTAATATTATTATATATATTTGTGAAACGTAAATTTTTATTAATTTTTTTAATAATATCGTGCATATACATATATATTCACTATTTTTTCCTATTGTAATGCAATCGAGCAAGTTACGTCACAAATAAAATAACTAATGAATCATGGAGAAAGGAATCTTTAAATTAGTGGAACTAATCCGCGGGGTGCTGAGAAGTCCAGTTCTCGTAGACATACGAATGCTTTGGGAATATGAGCGGTAATCGGCCAGAAGATCGACCTGGTCAGTGGCCAGCGGGAAAAAAAGACATATTAGAAACATCATAATGCCAGAACGAAGCTGTGTTCCAATTTATAACTGGATGATATCGCGATAAAGGCTCAGGTTCGAGGCATTGTGTTTGGTACGGATTCGTTCTTGATGCTGCAGCAGGCATCGACTGCCTGGGTGGGGTCTTGGTTCCTTGGTGGGCCTAACTCAGGATATCCTTTTGATATCCTGTTAACTAATGCCCGCTATTCATTACTGACATACGGGAAGATCTATGTTTTTTGTGTAAATAATATCGTCCTGGTAAAAGATTCGTCACGATCTTAATTATTACATGCAATATTGATACATGCGAATTCTTTCATTAATATATATATATATATATTAATATATATTTTTAATCATATTTAATATATATTTTTAATCACATTTACTAATCACAATTAATATATATTTTTTAATCACAAAGAAAAGATTAACTCATAATGTCTTTTAACGTTTTGCTTCTATAAAACTGTAGTTTGTAAAGATTTCCAGATTTTCTTGCCTTACATAACAAATAATTCTATAGAATTTATTATACTATTATTACTTTCTCTCTCTCTCTCTCTCTCTCTCTCTCTCTCTCTCTATAATTTGAACAAAGTAATGTCTGTGATTGTCAATGATGCCGCTAATTTTCTTTGCCCTTAATTTCGTACCGTGTCGTCCGAAATTTAAGACATTCGTGACATTTCTGCTCTGTCATGTTTGTGGTTTTATTGTAACAAATGTTCAGTTCGCGAAACTGCAGTCAGTATGTTTACGACTGATGCCAGAGTCCGGTAGTGTCTCTATATTCGGTTTCGGTTCTCGACCGCAAAGCTGCTCAACATGTATCAGTGTCCACGTACGACGTATGTGCAGACATCAGAGGAAGAGGACGTAGGTGAGGCTAGGTCCGGACAAGAGCGAGGTGCCTGCATTGTTGCAGGTCCATTGTTAGGCCTGAGTCAGAAGAGAGGTAGGCCTGGCCACATTGGTACCGCCTACCAGACTGACCCCGACGTGGAAGGACCAAGCCGACGATGTCCTGCCTCTGCGGTGATCCTTCGACTTTTGCTAAATTTTCAAATGATGAAATTCAAATCACCTAGCCCTCGTGATACTCTATTTTACTCGTTTTATTTATAAATTAACCATTTTTTTGTAAATAAAAAAATATGTTTTCTAGATTAATTTCATAATTAATTAATTTCATATCTGTTTGCAAAACAACTTTCGAATATAACAGATTAAAATATATTGACTTTAAAGATACTACAGTCTCTCACTTTTCAATTTTGTTTGTTTCATACATTGCGTATCGCACATGCAAATGAACCAACTTCTCCAACATGAGTCAACCGCGATAATCGTGGCCTCCTTACCTTGACTTTATTCAATAATTTAAACAGCATAATCTCAAAAACACATATATTCTTGCAATCAAAAATTTGATAGTAAGAATGTAAGATTTCAATTAATCATTTGATTTTTTCTTGTTGCCCTTCGATAATTTATTTTCACCGGAAATAATCGTTAATAAAATTACACAGATGCGAAATTTCTCTTTGACGATTTTTTATTAGCGATGATATTATGTGTCTAGTATTCTAATATGATATTTGTATCATAGCAGGCGACAGCTAAGCATATGCAAATATAATATGTCTGTTCCATTACATCAAAACGTATCGGCGAAGAGCAGAGGTATAGAAAAAAACGGGGAATACAGGATTAAATATAAATATTCGCGACAAGAATGCATTTTGTGTTAAAAAGTAAAGCGAAATAGTTAATAAGCCGGTGGCGGAACTAAACCTTAACGTGCTTCGCAATCGCAAGAGGAGCAAAAATTAAGAAGATTAAAAGGTCGAAAAGCCGCTGAAAAGAGTACACCTAGCGAAGCCGGAGAAGCATTTGCGATTGTAATGTACATTAAAATTGTAATCCCCCGACAGTGTGGCACGGTCCTCTTATATTTTACGCAAAAGTCAAAACACATTTCGGGATTCGAAGAGACGGGACGGACGATCATTCGTAATTATTCCAGGCGTTAAAATATTTTCTCATCGAATAGAGTGTCTATAATTCATAGAACGCATATATTTTCGTGTATAAGATAGCGCGATACGGACACAAAATATTCCGAAATATTATATTACGTGTGATATTCTTCATCTCTTTCCCGTTAAACATATGTTATATGTATGAATATCTGGTGTCTTATAAAAAACTTTTTCGTGTTCTATGCTCTGCAGAGAAACATCGTATTAATTAGTTCGTAAATTCACAAGGTAAATAATCCTTCGTAATTCTCTTTAAATGACCATTAAATGTTTTTCTCGCAAAATCGACAATGTTTAAAAAAAAACGTTTTTGTCATCGACATTCAATTATTCGAAAATATACTTTCTAATTTATGGGGGAATTTATCGACATCACATCCAATTTGTATTCATATGTTTCTTTGGAATTATGAAGAAGGGAACTCACTCATTCCACGAAACGAATAAAAATTACATTTCTAACCATGATCCCTTTTATCACGCGACTCAAAGCCAACGATCTTCATCCAATGATAAAATACAAAGACGCGTTACATCGCGGCGATCTACAAGAAGTAACGTCTTTACCGTCGCGTGCGACAGAAGCGGCGACATTATATCGTTCATTTCTCGAATCGTCGCGAACGATCTTTCGTAATTATGCGAGACGGTGGGACATTTTCTCACGGGCCGGGCTCGGCGTACGAGCCACGAAATGATGATCTCCACCAAATGAACCGCCGATGACGCTGACTTGTCATGCGACGGGCACACGACCGTCCTCGTTGAACCCGCTCGCTAACAAGCCCCATTGCCACTTTATTATCGCGGCGGGATCGCCCAGGAATAGCCACAAATCACGTGGAACTGGTTATCCGGTGCGTCATACGCGCTCCTACGTTCGTATATCTCCGGCGTGGCATTATCTACCGGAGTACTTAAACTGGTTCACCTATATGAAATACGATGGCGAAGCGCGTTCACGGGGCAAGCCCAGACAGCAGGTAGATTTCTCCGAAACTTAGTACGCGAGCCGCGATTACTATTCACGGCCACTTTGATTGCATAATTAAAGCGTGTCACCGAGAGGCAGTCGTCGCTCCAGTTCGGAAAGGTAACGTTACGAAAATTTCGGAGCTGTTATCTGAAGCGATCGTAAGGATTCGTGAGAAATTTTAAGCCTGACACAGTTCACGCCCTGTGATCTGACGTGTTTCGTGCGGCGACTTTCTCAGCAAAAATATGTTAACGGTACGGAATTTTATGTATTCATAAACATAAAGACACGAAAACGTATATATAAAACTGTAATAACCCTGAATTTGCATGTACATTAAGTTACTTAAAATACTAAAATTGCCCACTTGATAACTGTGGAAATTAAATTAATCAAATTTTGAAAGAATTAACCTCACGGAAGATTTTTCCGCACAGTATCTATGTTACAGAGAATTTTACAGTGAATGAGAAAAATTTGATATGTTTCTAGATTACTAAACTGCTGAAATCTATATTGAAATATGTTTAAAAATTAAAAATATTCCAGTGCAAGATAAACTGCCTCATAGATTACGCAAATATTAAATTGCATTTAGTCGGCCGGAACGAGAAAATATCAGCAACGTCGCTTAAGATTAACATTATCGTTACTTGATATCGATTGCAGAAGTCAGCCTGCCCGCACAATCCCGTTCGGGCCGTCGACTCTCCGATGACCTCGCGTTAACCGACCGATATCCTTTAAAGCGGGAAGATCAATGCCCAAGCTCGGCCCTAAATCATACCTTATGACAGGAACAGATGTACACTAACCCGCGCCCTGTCGCGAATATTCCCCGCAATAAGGCACCATACAAGCCGCAGCGTACCTGGCTCGGCTCCTGCAGTAGCCCCCGTTTGGCCTCGCTTTGGAGGGCACCGACATCGCACTGCACCGATGCTTTAGCTTTCAAGCTCCTCGTGGTACGTCGCACCGATACTCGTGTCGGCTACGAGCCGGGCAACCCCCGGGAAAAGAATACTCGCGACGCGTATGTAAAGACGATTGTATATCTGTATCAATTGTATGCATATGCGGGGCCCTTCACCTTCACCGACTCTTCCGCGACTTTCCCCCCCCCCTCCCCTCTTCGCCAACCTCTTGTTGCCAACAGTCTGTAGGTATGTGCCGTATGTATATTTGTCGCGTTTAACTGTGATATGGTTTATCGTTATTGTTTGTCACCGACGAAAGTATCTAAGGTTCTCTCTCGAAACGTGATGCGAGAGAAGAGAGATAAAGAGATAGAAAGGGGAAAGATACGAGTAACTGTTATTAAACTGACCTTCCGTATGAGATATTAATTTAAATACGATTATGGATAAGATGTGATACCAGAGCTGCACTGCAATATCAAATCTGATATTCAAATGGATCCGTCTTTTGTTCAGGCTGAATTTTTTCCAATGCAAATCGATCGAAGATGAAAAATACACCAGTGTCGCGATTTGTTTCTATTTGCTCTCGAAATACGATCGTAAAATTTTCGTAAAATTTATAGCAAGTTCCCTACTCAGTATTAATTACCTCCACTATTAATACTTCATAAAAACAAATTACATATTTCTGTTTTCAAGAAACGTATCTCATAAAAGTCACGCGAGGAACGATTCAACGAGAGCTATTACTTTTCGCATCTTTTACGAGGAACTTTCATCAACGAGATTTGTTTCCTTGCGGTAAACGATGATTCGTATGGCATTTCGCTGCAATGTACATAAACGCAGCTGTATTAAACCGTTATGCGTCGCGGAAACTTTGTTTATTTAGAAGTTATTTATTTGACAGAAACATCGCGAAGACGTGGCGAGTCCGCGCGTATCCTATATACGGAAACTTGCGTTGCAAACGCGCGGTGTCGACTCGTAGAAGAAGTAAAGGATTAAATTTAGCATCGGCGAGTATCCCGCCGTCGCGAGCGGTCTCTCCCGAGTCGATCTGAGCCACGCTAATGTTTTAAGCACGATCGTACATAGAATGACGATCTCGTGCAACGCGGTTATGTGCACTGCCTAGTGTTTGCGGTAAACTGCAAGATGGATTAGTACGAAATTTCATCAGAAGGTAAACCAACAGTCCGAATACAATGTGGTTACCGATCACGTTCTGTCTTTTCAAGAGAACACAAGAACAACCTGTTATTTATTAGCCGTCTCCGCTCAAGAAGAAATACCTGTACGTCAGTTTCCCCCTTTCGAACTGTGGAATCGAATTTTGCTCTTTCATGACTCCAACGTCACAGAATCGTAGCGCGAGTAACGATAAGAGATTTATTTAAAGCAATTTAAATAATTTTATGGCACGGATTTTATTTATTCTAACGCATCAATTTTGCAATCAGAAGTACGGTTCGAGTATTTTTAAGTATTTACGCGAAAGAACGTTTCACCGCTTTCGCTGAAAATTTTAACGCGAAATCGTCATCGAAACTTTCCGCGATATATTATTTCGATCTATATTCCGATTAAAGATAAGGCGCTTTCCGCGCGAGCCGCATTTGGCAGCGAGACGCACGGTCGCGATCTGTGACATTTCTATACCAAATATATCGTACAGAACGCCGCCGCCTCGCACTGTCATATTAAATATTATTTATGTTCCCTCGCATACAAAAGAGACCGGTTGACTCGCCTGGATCCGAGCTTCGCGCGCGCGCGCGCGCGCGTGTAGGGAACGCACGCTCAATATAACCGTGCCGCATATAAAGCACCGAGGGCCGCGCAGGTCCCAATCGAAAAACAATATCGATCCATTGTTCCAACCGGCCAATAAATATCGTAAATATCGCGTTGAATTATCGGCCCCGATCTTCCACCTAGCCGCACGCTGCTGAACGCGGGCCGATTCACATGCTCGGATTAGGCTTCCCTGCTGACGCACTTGAGCGTACGAGCGCGCGATGTATGCGTGGAATAAGATTTGCACCACGCGCTGGCTCTTTGCATGAACGGTAACAGTATTCGTGTTGTATAATGCCGTAAAAATCGCAGCGAGTCTCTAGCGAGTCGATGCTATCCTAGCCTTCTATCTCATCGAATTTATAGACTGCGGAATATATCTCGCCGGAGTACGGCTCCGCTGAACTCTCTTTATGAATTTCAAAACGAGTATACTTCAACCTTTTTTTCCGCACGTGCGTGCACATTGTTACATTAAAGCGCTATTCTCTCCCGGTGTAACCGTTAATTGGACCGCCCCGGCGGAAATTCGTAATAACGAAGACGCCACGTCGATCTTTATTGTGTACTTGTGTACGCGTATCCAATTTATTTGAAATTCAAGCAAGAGTTTCGGATTTAGACAGATACCGCCTTTGCGCACGATAAAAGAAACTTCCTCAACCGTGTATAAAAATGCGCGTATTGTGCATTGTCACAGAGAGGTAACATTATATCACATTTGTCCTCGTGTACCGAACTGAGACATGTATTTCTACTCACGTTTCAGCATCCCTTTGTACGTCGCCCCTGTTATGGATCTGACATCACGGCGAAACGATTGAATCTAGAAGAAAAATACGGTCATGTTATTTTTATTAGTCCTGACGTTTCTCGCAAAAATGAAACTCCGCGAGAGCGCTCACTCCTCGCGAACGTACCGCTTGTTGCAAATTGCAAATTAATATTATGCACAATTTTAGCATTACGTATGATATTATCATACGTATGATAAACAGCAACAGATTTGTTAAAAATACTCGAGATGACCTAGCAATTATATCCAACTGTTATATTTTGCGGATAATTCTGTTATAAATTCTATAATAATACTGAGTTTCTACACTTCTAGACATTTCTACAAAGCAGCGAAGCAGCAATTTGCATAATCTTCAAATAAAATTCGGACTTTAAAACGCAGCATCAAAGATAAGTTTATGACACAGGCTCTGCCATCTCTTGGCAGTCACTGGAAACTGCGCTCATCTGGCAGTGGTCCTCAATCCGAGGATGTTGTACCATTAAAGGCAACGGAAATGCGAATAAGAGCGCGTTGCGTCCTGAATTTTCACATTAAATAAAAAATATCGGTTGATTTTAGTCATTTCGCTCTTTATGTATCGCGATTTCGTAACAAATATGTAACAAATTTCGAAATTCCAGAGCAGTATGTGGAAGGATCGGTCCAGAAACGATTGAGAACCAATGTCAAAAAGAACGATTTTCGATGAAGAAGAGAAATCCCCGGGCGGCCATACGGTCGCAGTCTTTCCACCTTATCGATATTAGCATAGAAGAGCAGTTTGCAAAATCGTTACACGTCGCGAAAGTGCACGTCTGGGCACACTAAAGGCTATCTCGCCGAATAAAACGACGCTTAAATAACGTATTACGCCAATACGTTCGCCAGAGAAGCAGGCCAGACAAAATAACGAAGGGGACTTCAACGATTTCAAACGAATGGTCCTCGGTCCAACAGGTAATTGTTATCATTCAAATCGCTGCGATATCCGTTATAATTACGCTGCCAATTGTTTGCAAGTGCAACAGTGTCCGAGACAAAAAATAACGAATTTAGACTTACATTTCAGGACAATGTTGGAAAATGGTACAAATCGAAAACAAGCTTTCAAGTATTTCCAATAATAAATATATTGTCGTAACTGTCTTTTTGTTCGTAATTTGTACCTTAAATTGGCACATCTTTTTCCGCGTGGATAATTGACACGTGACAACGGACATTGCGTTAAACTCCGAAGGGTTAACCGCGGCGCGATTACGCGAAGAACCGTCGGCGCGACGCATGCACTTTGCGTGAATGCGTGAATTCAGACGCGGCGTAATCTCCCATCGAGTGGGCGAATAGGCACTGGCGAAGGGGTGCTACAACCAAGGCGGCGAGAGAGGTAAGTGCGCGGAGGGGGCGCAGAGCGAAAGAGGATTGCCGATCCATCCATGAGAGATGACGCCAGTCCCTGAATGCGGGATAAAACCTCGCTGATGCCCGGCGGAGCGATCCGCGGGATGGAAGCGAGAGGGTGAGCCGTGAGGGGAGAAAAGGAAAAAGAAGAAAACGCGACAGAAAGAAAAAGAGAAAGAGAGAGAGAGAGAGAGAAAGGGCAAAAGAAGGGGGGAAACAGGGAGACGCTACTGAATGCCGCGGAAAGTAAAACTCAAGGCAGTGGATCCGAAAGGACGTTGAAGACTCTCCCAAATCCATATAAATTGTCGTATTGTTGGAAGACCGTGTCGCATACCAATTCGAGATGACGCGAGATATATCTTGGAAAAAGGAGCATCGTCAACGGTCCATGCGATTGCCAGTCGTTATAGTTATCGTTGACGTAATATACGCGCGATTTCTGGATCGTCGTCAGATTCGCGAAGCCATTTGCAAAAGTATTAAATTGAGACATCTAAAGATGTATGTGTGTGAAGATTTTCCTCACGTATAACGTATAAAAAGTATCCTTATAAATTTTCTTTCATTTAACAACGATTTTTTTGCATAAAAGACAACTACTACTCCATTTTTTCTTATTTTTTTATTTGACATACACGGTTTTGATCCGTTAATTTATACCGCGCGAGATTCCAATGCGCCCGACAGATTTTTCTGGAATCGCTATTGATACAATTCGTCACTCCTAGGGTAGATTAAGGGGATCGCCGTAAATAACGAAACGTCAGTCGATGTATCACGGAGAGAAGTTCGGACCACATTATTATTCTACCCGCGTTTCCACGTCGCACGATTTGCTTCTGTACACGTGGCTCTGCCACACGACTTCCGATCGAAGGACGCATTCGATTCACGCGAAAGACTTTTACAAGGACCGAGTGTGATGATGTTTATGCATGCTTCTAATCGAACGGTGCATACTTCTATATGAACTTTGATCCGCAGTACATTCCAAGAAGATTATCAACATGTATCATCGACTCGTTGACGTGTGGATTTTCTTCTAATATTTATTTTATCATCGAAGCGCGATATACTGTCAACCGGGTCTTTGAAATCGACTAAAATACAACTTGGTATTGCAAAAGCGACACTGTCCGACTTAAAACCTACGCGCGATTTAATTCACGGAGCAAGCCTCTAGATTATCTTGATATATCTGATAGACGCTGAGTATAACGTATTATAAAATTACACATAATTGTATTTCTCCGTTCAACGCGTAGTATTAAAGATTTAAATTCCTGCCTCTGGCAAAATCGAATTTACTATTAAACCTATATCGAGATTTATGGTCGTGCAGTTAATTGTAAAAAAAAAAAAACTCAACAAAATTATTCACAACGTGTCCGAGTTTACTTTCTAACGAGAGAACCTTCGGGCTCGTTTTACATCTTACACTGCTAAAGTTATTCAGGAGACGGTTGGTCATCACTGTCCAGGGAATCGTAGGCCGGCGTCGAGCGGGTTTAGAAGTAGACCGGCGCGCAAAGACGCTCCGTATGATCCGCCGTTGGAGCGGCCGGCTAAGGGATTTCAGTCAAAATACAACTCCTTGGTACCGGTGGTAGCCGATAAATTATTATCTCCCGAAGATTAGCCCCGATGTCGCGACCCTCATAAATATCAGTATATTTTTGCCCGGTAAGCCGATTTCCTTTCTGCCGATGGCT
Source organism: Tetramorium simillimum (assembly GCA_011636635.1). Classification (NCBI taxonomy): domain Eukaryota; kingdom Metazoa; phylum Arthropoda; class Insecta; order Hymenoptera; family Formicidae; genus Tetramorium; species Tetramorium simillimum. The sequence continues at coordinate 2,324 of VBVQ01002049.1, read as the reverse complement.
TCGAAACGTAGCGGCTGCTGCCGAACCGCGCGAAATCCTTTCTTACCCCCTCCCGCCCGCCGCTGCTCCGCGATCCTCGGCGATCGTCCCCGTATAGAAGACTCTTTATAGACCGGGAGATTAAAGACGCTTCTGGTGTTCCTTTTTAATTTCGCGCCTCTCAGTACCGGCGCGACCGGCGTCAGTTATTTCCAGTGGTAAAGCCCGTGTCAGCGAACGCCGAATAAAAGATAATCGCGCGTGAGGAGATTCGCCTCCTTTCGATTCTCGCGGCGCACATCGGAGAATTCGCCAGCACATGAGAAAATAAAAGGAGTCGCGCGCGACACAATAACATCTTTCCTCGCAACATCATATATAGGATGTCCGTAGGCCCTTAATTGTCATGATGGATTCCTCGATCAATTCATTAGATGATATATGGATGTGATTTGTAAATCGTAATTTGCAAATCATAAAGAAAATTACGAATAAACGCGCGCAAATCTATATATATTACTTAGTAATAAAATGCGATCTTTTCTCAAAAGAAGTAGATCTTCGAAACGTAATACAGACGAATTCAATGCGAAAACTCGAATTTAGCGCAAGACAGAGTGACATCCTTTTTGCGAGCCATCTCTTGACAAGCATTCGGAGCAACTTGGCGAATATCTTGGCAATGTTCGAGGACACAAACGGTTCGCCATTTTCTTCTAGAACGCGCGATATACGTTCTTCTAAAACCTCTTCCGCCATATATGAGCCGGGTCTTACTGCCACGATATATTTTGCAAATCTTTCGCTATTTATCACGAGCGGCATTCGCGAAACCCTTGTGCACGTAATGCTTTCCCCTTCGTTCGTCAACCGTTTTCATATTTTCGTGCCGTGCTATTTTCTGAAAGCGACATTGCCAGAGATTTCCATAATTCTGAGAAACTGTCGTTCGCACTGTACGATCGTGCAAAATCTAAAATGCTATTTTCATATCTCTTCTTCAATAATGAAGTTCATTTTTACTACGTGCATTACGTGCATCGGTTTTGTATTACGGATTTAATAGATGCTACTTCGAGCTATTCGTATTGCAAAATGTAAATATGATATAAATGAAATAAATGAGAATACAAGTCTACAGAAAATACAGGTATAAATGACATTATATCTTATAAATTTTACTTTAGCAGATTTGAGACAAGGCTCTCTTCATCTCTAAAAGCATTATATGCCTAAAATAAATGCCCTAGATAATTCTGATAAATATATCTATTGATATTGATTGTTACGAAATATTAAAAATTAATTAACTACATCAAGATCTGTTTGAATTGCATAGAATTAAAGATGAAAAAAAATACACAACAGTCAAGACGAATCGCGTTTAAAATCTCAACAGCATTCTTATCAGCGCGGCAACGCTATTTTCTACTTTCGAGTATCCTAAAGAGATCTCTCTCCTGGATTCGAAGCCGCGTCGCTTTCCTTTCCATTTCACCTGAGTACAAACACCCACGCTGCGTCCTTTATCACAAGCCTCGCGCTGTACCTCGAAGGATCGCGTGTCGCGGAAGATAGCGGGGCCGTTTGTAAAATGTAAAATTCGTAATACATCGCCGCAAAAGTGGAATAAGCCGAGACATACGGGGTGGTACCGTTGGCGGCGCAGCACCGGCGGCGGCAACAGAAATGGTAGGGTGGACAGAGGGTGGCGCGGTATAGGTGGGTTGAGAGGGTAGGGGGGTACGCGGGACCCGTGTACGGTTATGTGTCTCATTTATCAGCACAGATATTATTATGGCTCTACGCGGCCGGAGCTAGGAATTTTACATACGTACAGACATTTGTACCTTCGCGATATAATATAAGGACGTAATAATGCGCACGCATACGAACGAGCTACCCCACACGAGCAGCCACCCTCGTCGCGCGGACGTCGCTCGTAGCGCATGTAGCCGGTTTCTTTCTGCGGCGACTCGTCGATAATTCCTACGTCGGACATCTCCATATCAATCGGCAGTCGCGCAAAAATTAATTTCGTAGTGAATAATAATCGTCGATTTGACAGAGGCGAATAAAAATGATATCTTATCGATAAAACCACTATCGCATCAACAAAGCATAAACAATTGCCGTACAGGCGCTTCTATAATATTCTTCTTTTACGGATCCTAAGGTTCTTGGAACTCCAACGACAGCAATCGAGAAATTATCAATGTGGAGAAGAACCGTCTGCTTCGCCGCCGCGAAAAAGATCACGCTTACGAAAATGAGGTCGATCTTTCATTCACGTGGCGTAAGGAGATCGTGCACGTAGCACGTATACAGGTACATAGAGCAAGATC